>APFE031490445.1:235042-276599 GCA_000404065.3 Pinus taeda
ATAGGCGTCGGCAGTAGCGAGCCACGGTCTACCTAGAATTAGCGGATGTCCATCTAGTCGGGTTTTTGGATTAATTATCAGGAAATCGGTCAGGTATTCCCAGGAGTCCACTGAAACCATAATATCATACAAGGTGCCTTCTGGTCTTATTACTGATCGGTCATCTAGTTCTAACAAAGTGGAAGTAGGTTCTACCGATGTAATTCCGAGCTTCTGGCAAGTCGATGTTGTCAGGATGTTAATTGCAACCCCTAGATCAACTAAGACGTTGGTCAAGGTCTGCCCACAGATTTGAACAGTGAAAATTGGGTTTCTAGGGTCCTCGTATTTGACTGGCGTCTCTTTTCCTGATAGGAGGTCAGGTAAGGTGCCGACTACCTGGACTTTTGGGTTAGAGGTTACATTTCTTTTTGGTTTTCTGCTACACATGTCTTTTATGGTTTTTGTATATATGGGGATATCCTGTATAGCTTGAAGGAAAGGAATTCTTATATACAAGTTTTGAAGTTCTCCCAGAATATCGAAATCTGGATATTGTGTTGGTCGCAGGATGGCCAATCGTTCTGGGAAAGGTGGAGGAGATGTAATTACTCGCTGATGGGCTTAGTCTTTACTTACATCTTCCTCTTGTGACGGCTGTTTTATAGGTAATTGATCTTCAATGTGAGTTGTTATATGTCCCTCGGTTTCTATTATTCGCCCAGATCTTAACTGAAGATCATTGCACTCCTGCAGATCCGGTTCAATCTCTGAGGATTATGTAATTTGAAGAGATTGAACTGGTCTATTATTTGGATTAGGGTTGGGTTGGGCTGGGAGCTGCGGTCTCAAGTTAGGCTGGGGATTTTGTTGTAAGGCTGGCAGAGTTGGTTGAGGGAGCGGAATTGATCCTGGCGATTGATATGTCGATCTTGGCCAGTTTGTCTGCCAGGGTGAACTTTGCGAAGTAGAAGGGGTCCATTGCGGAGGATATGCATTATTCTGCCAGTATGGTGGGGGATATGGGAAGTTTGGCCAACCAGATTGGTTCATCCAAGGGTTCGGAGTAGGAAACATTTGAGGTGACCAATTCGAAAATGGGTGCTGAGACTGGTTTTGCCACATATTCTGTTGCTGAGCATTAAACTGCGGGGGTGGAAAAGAAGAGGAGGGGTCTGAAAACATACCAGATTGCCTTGGCTGCCATTGACGACGCTGGTTAATAAAATATGCTGATTCTGGCTCCTCTTCTACTTCTTTGTATACTGCCTTCAAACCAAGAAGTGAGGGGCAGCTTTCAGTCAGGTGGTCTTTGGTACAGATAGCACATGTTTGAACTGTATCGAGCGGGCATTCCTTGTGGCTATGTTTCTTCCTGCATCGAGGACAGAAGATTGCTAGATTTTGTTCCGCCTCTGCTTGCTTCTGTTTAGCCTGAACAATATCAAGCTGTGTAGTTAATGTCCCCAGGATATCAATTTTAAAATTTTCTATCAAATTTCCAAGTTCCACACGTGTTACTCCCTCTGTTGATGTTCTATGATCTCTGGTAAAGCGATCATATTCTGCTGGTTTTATCCTTGTGCTGCCTCTTGAGCTCCTGATACACAGATCAATGATGTCAGCGAAATTTTCCTGATAAATGTCTCCTTTCCCCATAATATTCAACGTTTCAATCCATTGTTCTTTCATACCTCTAATTAATGCGGTTTTCAATACATTATCAGGCAGAGGCAACGATGCATACGGAGATCTTTGCAAGTTATATTGGAAACGTTCTACATATTCTTCTAGAGTTTCGTTTGGTCTGGCTGACATTTGAAAGATTTCATCTTTTAGCTCTCTTGACCTACAGTAATCCTGATATTTCTTTAAAAAGGCTTCTTTCATTTGATCCCAATTGTTAATAACCCCACGACCTAAACTCATAAACCATCTCAAGGTAGCCCCTTTTAATGTGGAGGGGAATAATTTTAATTTCTGGGGATCGATAGTGTAATCGTATCCTCGACATAATACATCAAATTCAAACAAGAATGCATCCGGATCCTCCGATGTAAGGCCATGGAATGTGGGGATATGCTGGAGGGGGATGGCTTTCATGGGCGCATTCGCTGCAGAATCTACTATAGGGTATTGCAATGTGGAGGTCTGGGTATTTGGCTGATTCTGCGCCATGGGATCGAATATATGCCAGTAATCTTCAGGAATTTCTAAGAGAGTGTTCCTTGATTGAGTAGGGGTAGTCTCAACGGGGATTGTTTTGAAAACACTCCCTTTATCAGGGATAATGATGGTCCCAACTATCTGAGGTGAATGAATTCCTTCAACAAGAATTTTTGCAGTGCTTCCTTTATCCGGGCTACTTAAAGGCTGGTTTGGTTCGATAGGAGATCTAGGTTCCCCGATTTCCCCTGTTTCTCCTTCTCCTTCACAAAGGTTACTAAGATTCCCTTCGTGCAACAGTCCAGGAGTCAAATTTTCAATTTCTTGAAAGTCCTGCTCCTCTGTTTGACTGTGCACCTCAGCAAAGGCTTCAGATGGTGATTCTGAGGCCCGAAGGGAACTAGTAGGTTGTTTAGAATTGGTTTTCGTATAACCTACTGATGGCTGAGATTCGGCTTTCTTATAGATTTCGTCTATGAAGGTCGTTCGCCTTAGGGTCACCGGCCCCTTGGATTTTTCGGCTTTATATGGAGGCTTCTGATTTTTTTCAGGATTTTTCTGCTTAGTCATGCACTCCAATTAAACTGCTAAATCCTATTTAACCAATCAATTTCTGCTGGGAAGGCAGACGGTGGAGCAGGGCTTTTACATGCTCCGTACGTAGGTTCTTACCTTCCATTTTTAAAATCCAATTCCCCCCTGGCAGACTCGCACACTACCCTGTTTTTAAAAACAAATGGCTATACCCTTCCCCGGCAACGGCGCCAAAATGTAGAGCTGTAACAAGGGCCTTTTTCACCTCTAGTTATCTCACATTACAAGTCAATCCGGGAACGTTTTTGTTATTGTGAAGGGTATCTCAATTTGAGGCTATTTGTCAGAGTAATGCTTAGTAGTATAGATCTAAGAAATACAAGAGTAAATGGATGCTAAACTATGCTAAATTACTTCTGCATAAAGAAATCACACACGGCAACTTTGTCAGTCAAGGGTACGGAAGCAGTAACCCATACCTTTAGAAACTGATGAAGGAAAAGAAATTAGAGTATGGATCATGGATCTGGGAGCATAATAGCGTCTGCTGTGTCTCACGACAACCTTGATCCTCCTCCCACACAATACCAATGAATGCAAGTAAAAAGGAACAGCAAGAAAGCAGAATGGAGCAACAATTCAGAAATGGAACAACAATTCAGAAATGGAACAGCAACTCGGAAATGGAACAGCAATAAAAAGGAGCAGCAGGAAAGAAAGTAAATCTCGCGAGTTCAACACTCTCAATTCTTGGCATCAACTTACATACAAATAAAGAGCAATCTTTGGTACAAGTAGACAGTAAATCAAATGGAACAGCAAATTACCATAAACAGGAAACGTCAATCATATATAAACATAATCTGAAACGATTACCAGTAGTCCATTACTCCAACCATATGTAGCTGAAACATTCCACTTATAAAGTCTGTAACGGAAGTGAACAACTTAGAACAATGTTATGTGATCAATTCTGGAAATATGATGTAAACTCGTTACAAAGATTTACAAAAGGAAAACTACTGATGAACAAGTATGGAACAGCATGTACGTATATCAGATTATTGAGGACAATAAACAAACCACACAAAGCCAAACTGTAATGATACAATCAGCCAGTGTCCGTTGGAGCCGGGCCCTTAGCTCTCAATGGCACACCGTCGTAACTTACTTCAGATGCAAAGGGAAAATAACACCAAATATATTATATTAACGCATCAATGATAGTACATCAAAACTAAGTCTCAAAGACACTTGATAGTCTGAGTGTAACCAATAGTGCAGCTTATAAACAGAAAGTAAAAACACAAAATATTCCCGACGTCCCTTAAGTCTTCGATGCCGCCCCTTCTTATACAAGTAATGGCAGAGTTAACTAAACAACAAAATAATTGAACGTAACGATCCCTCAAGATCAAAGATCCTGAGGGATCTGTTAAACTGTTAACTCCTTTCTTTTCTCTTCCTAGTCTTCCGAACTGACAGTCCTTCATCTCATCCCGGATTGATCTGCCTTAATTTACTCGCCCTGGTCTGGACTTTATTCAGTTTTAGGGGGACAGCCATTATCTGCTCATGGGACTCTTGTTTCGCACCGCGCCTTCTTACTTTTGTCCTTTCCTGCATAAAGAAGATAACTTTCAGTGATTGGGTCATTTGTATTCATTCTCATTGCATTCTCCCTATTATATAATAAAGAAAAGGTTACAACTATTGCTTGAAACACTACTAAGTTATTCGTTAAAACATACCTTTCCAATGCTCTACAACTGGTGTATTGATATGTGATATGTTTGTGAGTGTTTTCCTTTGGTGTTTTGTCTGAGGAACTTACCTTATAAACTCCTATATATTTTGCCTCTGTAGTTGAAAGTGCCACTACAGACTCTCTTACTCATCCAACTAACTGCACCTCCAAATAGGTTAAACACATACCCACTTGTAGATCTTCTCTAATCCATATCTCTAGTCCATTTTGCATAAACAAATCCATGGATGTCCAAAACTATGTCCAATCCTAGTCTTCCTTAGTAACACAGACCATAATCACTAGTGCCATAGAAATACCTGAAAACCCGCTTCACTATTGTCTAATGCTCCTTCCTTGGTTTTGACACAAACCTACTCAATACTCCCAATGAATGTGCAATGTCTGGTCTAGTATAAACCATTGTATTGATCCAGGTGGATGTTGGTGGCCACCCACCTATCCCATTTGGACCCCCACAATTGTCTCTTTCAGCATTTTCAGTTTCCTTAATTGTAGCACAACTTACTATTTTTAGCAGTTTTTCGAGTCCTGATCTTCCGGAGCCGTTTTGAGGCCCTAAACGACGTTTTTTGGGAAATCTAGGGGCAACATGGGTCCATGGACCGATATTGCCCTTCCCAAAGTGGTAGTTCTCGGATAGATCTTTCTAATGAGCTATCATACGCGTCAAACGGAGATCGTATGCCAAAATTACGACCCCGGAAAAATTGATGTACCAATTTAGCCAAAACGGGGCCCACAATTTGGCGTTTCATCTTCTAGGGTTAAGTTTTGGAATGTGAAGGGTTTTCCATTGTTTCTCAACAATAAATAGGCCTTCGAGCCTCATTGTAACACAGAGTTTCGGAACAGTTCAGAGGCATGTAGCCGCACATCTCTTCTCAGAGATAAGCTACCATCTCCCTAGCTGCGTTATTTCAATTCTGGTTGTAAGCATATTTCGGTATTTTCCATTAATGAAATGAAGCATTATTTCCGCTGCATCTTTGTGTATATGGTTATCTCTGTATTTTATTGCGTTCCTATTTAAATCTGGATCATCACGCCCATTACAAACGCCATTATCCTCCGTGATCGAAATTTCTGGTCCACATAAATTGACCTTACCACTTATAAATTAGTAATTTAAATTATCCCATTGTGCTTTGGTACATTCAATGTTTCAAGGCCAACTAACTTAAGTATAATTATTTTATTTTTTCCATTTGTAGTTAATAAATATAACCAATCTTTTTCCAAACTGAATAGAAATTTTGTGAAAGTTGCTTTTGTGCTTGGACTTTCCAAATTTTGTTATAATGTTTAACGTAAACTTTTGTTTATGTGAAAAATAGGGAGACATTATTCATTTATGAGTTAATATTGTTATAAGATGATGTTAACCATTGTGTTTTGAAGCTATTTATTGTGATATGTTATTAGTTAATGATAAATATTAGTTTCGTAATTTAATTGCGTCGATGGAAAAGTGTTATTGAAAATTTAATTTCTGTATTTAAATTATTTATATATATATATATATATATATAATAATAAAGTATATTATGATTTCTTTTTAATTAGAGATGTGTTTAATGGTTAATTATATATTCTCATATTTTCTAATGGGGTGTTTAATCATCACGATAGGTGGTTGCTTCTTGGAGTGTGGAGCTACATGGGCTTCAACATGCAGCACAAATGTCATAAAGGTCGTTGGGACCTAGGCTCCTCCTGCAAGCGTTACTTAATGTGAAACAAAGGTAGGAGGGTGCCTCTTTGTAGCTGTTGGGTGATGAGGAAGGAGTGTTAGGCGCGGGACAAGGTATTCACGTCCTAGCTCAGGCAAAGGCTTGGAGCGATGGTGCAAGACCTATTCAGTGCAAGCATGTATGCAGGGGACTAGAACCTGCAAGCACTCTGGCTATGGGATCTGAGAGAGAACTGGAATAGTTGTCGCGATGAGAATTATAGTCCTGGGGTTGGAGAGTGTGGGTGGTGGGCTTTCGCTTCCCCTACCCCACTTTGGCTCTACTTCAGGAATAGGATTGCTCCCTTGGAGAGGGAGTGTGGTGGAGAATTTGGGTCATGGCTCTTCCCCTGGAGCAGCTTGCCCACTTTAGAGACTGGTAGCACGCCCCTTGGCTTGCCAGTAGATAGTGGAGAGGGGTACGATAATTGCACCACGTATATAGTGAACCCTGACATCAGGGAGGTAAGCAATGTATTTTTGTGTTTGGTCTATATTAGGCTTGTGTGGTGGGTTGCATAGGGTAGCCCGGTTCATCCCTGCAGTGGTGCAACTAGCGGAGGAGAAGTTCGATGTATGCTGAGATAGAGAGGTCGTGCTCACAGAGGGGGAGTCAGTCACCATATGGAAAATAGTCTATCGCAAGATATGCCCAGTTTGAGCTCAGAGTCGACTGAGAGCTACCACTCTGATGCTGAGGCAGCCACGTCCCCAAGTCACTCCCCAGGCCACGTAGAGGCCCCAACCACCCTGGACTCCATTGTGGCACAATTGAACAATCTTCATATGAGCATTCAGACTCTGAGGGAACAACATTACGATAACCAGAATGAACTGGTGGCCTACATCAACGACCACCAACACACGTAGAATGAACTCCTGGACTCCATAGATGGCCTTCGGTGACAACTCCGGTGAACAAATGACCACCTCCGTGCATTGGAGACGCGAGTGGAGCATATTGATTACCAAACACATGAGTGGGCAGCATGCAAAGATTGATTACCATGTGCATGAGCGAGTAGAGTTCTTTGCAGCCCCCCATTGTTTCCCCCCAACCCATCCCCGTAATGTGTAATTCTGAAAAATTATCTTCTTATGCTACTTTTGGTTCGGAAATAACCAATGACATGGGTTGTCTTAGTTTCTTCACATACTCAATTTTGTCAAGAACAAAACTTTTGTCAACTCTCCAAACTATTATTTTGTCTAATATGACAGCAATAATGTATTCAAATAATCTATTGATATATTTGATTTTTTAAAATTATAATAATATAATATAATTTTTTTATAAAACAAAAAATTGATTAACTATATATATTTTTAATTACAATTTTAACTTAATTAATGATAAAAATATAATTGTGAAAATTTGAAAAATCAAATTATTGTGCAAGAACTTATCTTTTATGTTACTAAAAAATAATATACCAATTTAATAATTTAACCCTAACTTTCGGATTAAATTATTATTACTATATTCTCTTTATATGAATTTTACTTTCTTCACCCACTTTCAAGAAGATGCTATAATAAAAAATAAATAAATTACAAACTTATCTTCACCCACTTTTAAGAAGGGTCTCCGATTAAAAAAATTGTAACATTACAAGCTTATTCAAAACCTCATGGCAGGAAAACCCATATTTTAAGCTCAATCTCTAGATTATAATGATGAAATAAATCTAACGATGAAATGGTTATTTAAGGTGGCAAATGGTTTTTTCTTCACGGTTTTTTTTTTAATTGTGAAAATTGGTGTTGTAAAATTTGGTAATGTTATTTTGGAAATTTTTAGATGTTTTATCATGTGTTTATTTTGGAATAAAAATTTGAAATTTTAATGGAATATTTTTTTTTGGTATTTAAAGTTAAAATTTATGTAAAAATATTTATAAAGGTTGGATTTGTTATTGTTAATTATTTTTTTACCATAATTTTTTTAAAAACATTTATTTTTCCATTATCTTCTATTTCTACCACATTATCTATCTTTTCCATTTTCATCTATTCCTTCCTCATTATTCATCATAATTATAATAATTAAATTTAGTGGTAATGAGCACATCTTTTTGACAATAAGTTAACAATGATCTGGTTGATGTTAATTGATTATGAGTTTGCAAATATCAAAAGGGACACCCTTTCCCTTTTATAATTTCAACGTTGGGAAAAATAACTGCATGATTTTTCATTAACACTCATAAAGTTAAACAAATACAAATATCTATAAACAAACAAGTATGGATATGGATATTCTCTCCCGTGGAAACATTTTCAAGGAAAGAAACCATTATTGTTGAAACTTTTGTTAACAATAATGAATTTTTCTTGTTGTAATTATTATTTTTTATTATTGTTACTTACTTTTTATTTCCATATCAACCTTCCTATTTTGACTCAACCCACTTCAAGCCATTCACTAGCCCCATAGGCTTGAAACTAGGTTGATTTATGGCAGTTAAGAGAAAGTACTTAAATTAGCTTATGTTTTTGATAAGTTTTGAGACACGTGACTGTTATAATTAAAAGTGGTTTCCTCTTTTATTCTGGCAAGAACCACTAGAAAGTAGTAAGTAGTAAGCAGTGTCTTTTTTCATTAAAAAACTATGAGAATCAAGATTTTGATGTTTTTGGTTAAGAGAAATCACTGTTTTTGGTTAGTGTGTAATAGTAGGTTGTAGAAAGGGTCACTCTATAGCCATGATGGTTATTTTTCATGTTGGTATATGTTTTTATATTTCTTTTTTAGTTTTTATTGCACATATTTTTTACTAAATATAATTGCTCAACTTATATTTCAAATACATTCATCTATTTATTTTTTGTAGTATTGAAATTAATTCATGGTATATATTTTTATTTTACAACATTTTATTTTCAGTAGAATACTCAATTTTCTATTAATGTGTTTTATTTTCAAATAGATGTATTTTATTTCTTATAGGAGTATTTTAAATTTATTTTCTTTCAGTAAAACGGATTATTTGGTTTTCCTAGTAGTTAATTTTTTTGCATTTTAGTTTCATAAGTTATTTTGTTGTTTTAATTAGCATTGTTGTAGATTAATTTTGTTTTGCTTTACTTTTCTATTTAAAATAGGAATTAATTTAGATTTTTAACTACAATTATTTGTAAATTTTTTCTTGTAATTAATTGTGATTACTGTAAATATGTGATTACTATAAATAATTGTAATTAGTTTTCTTGTCCCAAGGAACAACTTAATTGGTGATTGTCATGATATGAAGTATTGTGCAAATTAAGAGATCCAAAGTTCAAGTTCCTTCTAAGTAAATGTAAGTGTTTTGATGCCTATCTTCACCTAGCGTCACCCAAAATCTATAAAAACATTAAAGGAACACCACAATCATAAAGCATCTATAATATGGACTGAAAACGTATGAAATTTTTTGCAAGGAGAGATTATTTTAATTCACCATTCCTAAGTATGTGATGCAACAAATGAATGAGCTCTTCCATTGTAGCATCAATGGAAAAAACTAGCACTAATGTATCTACCAATGTTGGAAGCGTTATTAGGTCATGCCAACTACAAAAAACATATTATTAGATATATTAAAAAAGAACACAATAAAGTGTGTGTGTGTGTGTGTGTGTGTGTGTGTGTGTGTGTCACATACTTCATGGGATTCTACTCATAAACACAATAATTTCCACTAGAAGTTTTTTTTTTTTTTTTTCAAATATGACGTATAACTCAATTACATTTGATTAAGGATATCAAAATCATTGTAACAACTATACTCATATAGACTCATAGTTCAAGTTCAATAAACCTGTAAGCTTATTTGTTCTAGATAAAAAAAGAAAAAGAAAAAAAAAAGACATCTTCTACTTGTTGAAATTACTCTTATACATGTATCTGTTACATAAAAAAAATCTCATCTTGTGAATATATATGCTAGGTAATATTAGTCTCCTAGTTTGTTTTTTTCTATAAAAAAAAAGACATTACAACAATTTCCTTTTCCCTTGCTTTCAAGTTCATAAGAAAAAGGTTACACACTCACCGTTATATGTTACAACCTTGATCTCTAAAGATGAACAATCAAGTCCTAGGCAACATGGATGATATTAGGATTATACGACTATTTGATTATTCTTATCAACTTTCCACCTACATATTTTGATCGGATTAAAATGACGAGATTTATGTGGTAACTATGTTTTGGTATGACCTCAACTTAATAACTGATTGCATATTATAATGTGGATTTATGTTATCAATATTTTTACTGTCACCGGGGAAGGTTGTCATTTTTATATATTAAAAGTAGAAAAGTTTGGATCATTCACAAGTTTTATACCATTGGTGATTCTGCGTGGTAATTGTACATAGACCCTGATGCATCTGAACATCAACGATATATGCATTTAGGTTTAATATTGATGGTTGAAATAATTCAGGGTTTACATTTCATTAAGTATATCAAAATCATTGTAACAGCTATACTCATATAAACTCATAGTTCAAGTTCAATAAATCTGTAAGCTTATTCATTCCACAAAAAAAAAGACATCTTGTACTCTTCCTACTATATATTGTCTCTATTGCAATTACTCTTATACATGTATATGTTACATAAAAAAAAAAAAAATTATCATCTTTTAAATATATATCCTAGGTAATATTAGTCTCCTAGTTTGTTTTTTTCTTTTAAAAAAAGAAATTACAACGATTTCCTTTTCCCTTGCTTTCAAGTTCATAAGAAAAAGGTTACACCCTCACCGTTATATGTTACAACCTTGATCTCTAAAGATGCACAGTCAAATTCCTAGGCAACATCGATGATATTAGGATTATACGACTATTTGATTATTCTTATCAACTTTCCATCTACATATTTTGATTGGATTAACATGACGTGATTTATGTGGTAACCATGTTTTGGTATGACCTCAACTTAATAATTGATTGCATATTATAATGTGTATTTATGTTATCAATATTTTTACTGTCACTGGGGAAGGTTATGGTTTTTATAAATTAAAAGTAGAAAAGTTTGGATAATTCACAATTTGTATACCATTGGTGATTCCACGTGGTAATTCTACATAGACCCTGATGCATTCGAACATCAACGACACATGCATTTAGGTTTAATATTGATGGTTGAAATAATTTGGAGTTTACATTTCATTAAGTATATCAAAATCATTGTAACAACTATACTCATATAAATTCATAGTTCAAGTTCAATAAATCTATAAGCTTATTCATTCCAAAAAAAAAGACACGTTAGACATCTCAAAAGAAATATAATCATCTTGTAAATATATATCCTAGGTAATATTAGTCTCCTAGTTTGTTTTTTTCTTTTAAAAAAAAGCAATTACAACAATTTCCTTTTCCCTTGCTATCAAGTTCATAAGAAAAAGGTTACACCCTCACCGTTATATGTTACAACCTTGATCTCCAAATATGTACAATCAAGTCCTAGGCAACATGGATGATATTAGGATTATACGACTATTTGATTATTCTTGTCAACTTTCCACCTACATATTTTGATCGGGTTAACATGACAAGATTTATGTGGTAACTCTGTTTTGTTATGAACTCAACTAAATAATTGATTGCATATTATAATGTGGATTTATGTTATCATCATTGTTATTGTCACAGGGGAAGGTTATGGTTTTTATATATTAAAAGTAGAAAAGTTTGGATCATTTGCAAGTTGTATACCATCGGTGATTCCACGTGGTATTTCTACATAAACCCTGATGCATCTAAACATCAACAACACATGCATTTAAGTTTAATATTGATGGTTGAAATAATTCGGGGTTTTTTTGGGTAACTACCCACCCCCATTTGGTTGTTCTTGTCTCGTTTTCTCCATCGCTCACCCTGGAATGAGCTCTATGTCTATAGATCAAGTCCGACCCTCATTCTACTAGTTCGGCCTCTATGTCTTTTCGCTCTTCTAATCGTTTAGGGGGTTAGCATTAACACTGAATTAACGATGTTCCTCTCGGTGTTTTTGATTTAATTTGTAAGTTTCATTCTAGGTCCATTTAGGTTTAATTGAATTTATGTGTGTGTTTATTTATATTCTTTACTTTCGTCTGTTACTGGCATATCTGTAAAATTTCCTCTGGAAAACCTAGCCATAGGGTTTCAAAGCTTACATTGAATCGAGGGTTTGTTTGGTTAGACTTATTGGCTCGAAAGGGAGTTAAACTAAACCCTCCATTTGGTTTTCTTCAGGTAAAAATATTGATTTTATCTCTTATATGTATTTTTACTTTCTTGTTAGCTCAATTCTCGAGGTGTGATGATATATCCTATTCTTGGTAGTTACAAGTATTGGATAGGGAAATGGCTTCTTAAAATTTTAAGGTAAGCCAGGGGTTCAATATTGAACCGGTGTTGGACCTAATATCTGAAAAAAAATTTCATATACACTCAAATTATTAATAGATAATGTCTTTCTAGTTTCTTATACAGGAATTTCCTCTGTAACTCTTTTACAACTACAACTTTTCCCTGGAAGAAACCCTACACTACTTTTCATTCAAATTCACAAAGGTACGACCTCTTGGAGAAATTTTTTAACCTTCTCATACCCAAGTTATTACAAATCTTTATTTTTTTCAGGGCTCTTTGACAAAAAGGCCAAGACCTTGCTTTGATATTATTATACTCGCTAAAGCTCAATTATCTAGAGCTTCATTGCTTTCAAACTCAAGCCTCCTTCCTCAGTAGGCTGAATAGCAATTTTTTGAGAAAATTTACTATGTTTCAATGTTATTAACATATTCTAATATTATGGGCATGGAAAGTTGACCACGTATTCTTGTTTCCAAGAATTGTAACTAGGTGCCACCCATTTGGAATATGGCTTTTGCTTGTAATAGAAATTTGGATCTCTTTTTTTTAATCTTATAACATGTAACTTTAAACTCAATTTTTAGATTAAATTTTGAATATCAATGCTCAGCTTCTTCCTTACGTAATTTAATATAGAATTACCGATGTTGCATACTGCTCATACAAAATTATTACATGTTATTCTATTTCTTGAAGGAAGCTCTATTTATCATAGAGGATTTACAATCACAAGTTGGTATTTTGTATAGTTATGCTTGTAATTACCACTATATTCGAATTTCTTCTTACAATATAACAAATTGTATGGTTTTGACATAATATTAGTATTTCCTTCTTTATTATGAAAGTCCGCACAATTTTATAGTTTTTACCTGTTTAAATAAAAGGATTTGTACAACTACTACCAATTAACCCTTCTTCTTCTTTTTGGTCAAATAAGAGTGGATCTTTCTATTAACCGAAACCATTACATTACATATTTTACAAGGTAAACCAAACTTCCTTGCATTTACCAAAAAATGGCCCACATGACCTAAATGGAGCAGAATTGGCTTGCACAACCAACCCCACAATCTGTATATATGGCTAACCCAAGTAAAATAATATAAAAATACCTTACCCCACTACCTAAAAGTTCGGAATTAAAAATAATTACATTCGCAGTGCATCTGACCCTCCACCATTGATCATCCCTTCGTGGATCCAATGGTCTACATATAATTCAAGTGGACATGTAGCTGGGGAATACCTGCCCGAAAAGCGGTATCCTCTTCCTACCAGCTGCTACATGTCGCTTGCCGAGAGGAATCAAAAGCGATCCTCTGAATACTAGTTTCCGCTTATGCCCTTTCTAAAAAACCACTTGTGGTATAAGCAACCACTTCCTCATGAAATGAATTTCACACTTTCAGGTCGAGTGATGACTGTCGATCCCCCCTTCGGACACTTCCTTCTCCTTGGATGGATTTACAATGGATCTATGCTTAGTCCCCATTTTCTCTACTTTTCATTGAATCATTGTGTATCCATTGATCCAATGAATCACTGTGACGAGCCTGCCACGCTTCCAGAATCTGTCCTTACGCCCCTGCTTCCTTCGTTTTCGTCCTTTGATCTCGACCTTTCCCATTGTTCCATATCTTTGGCAGCCTGACCAATGCAGTCCTCTAATAGTTTTCCTGGGGGTATCAACTCCCAAACATACCAGGTGTCCCTTTCCTTTTTAATCACACCTTCATTTGCCAAACGATCTGCTGCCATGTTAGCTTTTCTCTTCACATGGAAAAAGCTTACCATTTTTAGGATTTGTAGGTGGGAATAGATATGGTGAAATATTTGTGAGAGCCTCCAGTGTTTCAACACTTTATCTGGCGATGTACCATTACATATTTCCTTGGCTACTCTAATAATCAGTTATGAATCTGCTTCAATGATGACATTATGAGAATCTGAATCCACCAATATTTCTAAGCATTACTCCAGGGCCATGAGTTTCGCCATGTTATTAGTTGCCTTTCCCAAGTGGCCATGAAATATTTTCTTAATCTGACCCTGTTCATCTCTAATAACACCCCCAAAACCAGCTAACCCTGGGTTGCCCTTAGATTCTCCATCTATATTGACCTTTATGAAACCATATGGAGGAGGCTTCCAAATGTTTATATCTAAATTTATATTGCTCACATCCTTGATAATTCCATGTGGGCTTATGGATTGAAGACCCAAATGTAGGAGAATACTGACATCTTGGGGCAGAGGAGGGTCCTTATAAAGTGTCCTCAACAAGTTGTTGATTGTGTCTTTGAGCTGCCTTGAAATTTGGTCAATTATATGTCGTGGCTTGCTTGATTTGTTCTTGAAGATTTGACTATTGAGTTCTTTCCAGAAATTCCAGATGTCAAAGCCTGGAACCAGGGTCTAGTATCTATTAATAATTTCATTCCCTGAGAAGTTTTTCCTCCAATTCTTCAAAGTATTAGAGATGTTGAGTCTGTCCCTAACAGTTTGCTTAAAGATTGAGGCCACCCATTCCCACATAATGGAGGTGAATGGGCAGAGGTTAAGAAGGTGATCCATCATTTCCTCTTGTGAGTCACAAAGGTAGCATTTGGAAGGTCTAATGAATCTTTTTTTAAGGAGATTCTCCCAAGTTAAGATTTTCCTATGATGAACTAGTCAAATAAATAGTTTTATTTTCATCCAATGGGGCCTCTGCTACATATTCTTCCAAACTTGATCATGATTAGGATAGTTAAATCCTGTTACTACCTTTTTAGCTTCTTTGAGATTAAAGTTTCCTTCATTATTCTTCCCCATCTTAGCTGGTCAGGCAAGGAGGATACTAGAATTCTCCTATGCTCTAGATCCTGGGTAAGAGAGTCTACCTGGACCTTCATATGACTCTCTTCATTATGGCCTAGATCCTTCCAAGTTCTCCATTTTCCATTGTTCCTTTCCTAGTCCCAAAAGTCTTTTACCATAAGTAGACCTTTGTTATCCGTGTCATTCTTGAGAGCTGCTAATTCATCCTTGTACAAGTTGGGTTCCTACTGCTAGTTATCCTCCCAAAATTGTGCTAGGTTCCTGGCTTGAATTTCCCAGAAACTATCTTGTTGCACAATACTTTTATTATCCCAGGCAAGGTTCCAAATGTGGGAGCCCTTTATGTGTACGAGCATTCTGATGTGATCTTTCTCCTGCCAATTCTTTGCATATTTTTCCTTCCATATCGTAGCTCAGGGAGTAGCCGATTCCTTGATCCATCTCCACCGAAGTTTGGCTCCTGAGACCTTTCTAATGATTTCCGGGTCACGAAGCCCCAAGCCACCGTGGCTCTTGCATTTACAGATCTTGTCCCATGCTACCAAAGACCATTTCCTTTTTACCTCTCCTTTGTCCCATACAAAGTCCCTTTGTATGCTCCCGATCTACTACTTGACTCCTTTAGGAGTGGGAAGCGTTGAGAACATAAATATGGGAATGTCCTGTAGTATAGCTTGTGTAAGCACAAGGCGCCCCACCAAATTTAAAGACCTGCATGCCTATTTTTGGATCTTATCCTACAATTTATTTGCAATTGGATCCCACACTTCCTTGCTGAGAGGTTTATTTGTGAGAGGTATGCTTAGATACTTTGAAGGTAGCTGGTCCCTTTGACACCCAAGGATTCTGGTGATATTACGTTGAATAGCAATGTCAGTGTTAAAGAAAAAAACTTTTGATTTGTTGACGCTTACCTCTGTGCAAGTATCCATAGCAAAATCGTGCAAAATTTGTTTGATCGTTCTGGCTTCCCTGACAGTGGGTAAGCCCTGCAGCATTATGTCATCCACAAATTGTTGATTCGTATTTGCCGCTCCATCCAAGGTGAGTTTGATGCCTTAGATTCTTCCTTCAACATTAGTTGTTTTGAATGCTCTACCAAGCCCTTCCATCATGAGAACAAAGATGAAGGGTGAGAGCAGATACCCTTGCCTGAGACCTTTGGAGGGTGTGAAGAGTCTTAACAGAGTGCCATTAAGCAGTATGGAGAAACTAGTCATGGTGACTAGTGCCATAACCCATCTTATCCAATTGTGGTCGAAGCCATAGGCTTTTAGAATTGCCCTTATATAAGACCAACTTAGCTTTCCATAAGCTTTTTCCATATCTAATTGAATGATCATACCAACTTTTTTGCTGCTTTTGAGAGAGTGTACCACCTCATGAGCTTGGATAATATTATTGAGAATTTGTCTTCCTTCCACATATCCTGGTGCTCCTCTGAGATGAGAGTTGGTAAAAGTGGCCTAAGTTTATTGGCTATCACCTTGGAAATAATTTTATACACCACATTACATAAGGCTATGGGTCTAAAGCCATCTGGAGTCATGGCATTTTCCTTTTTTGGGATCAAAGCTATGAAGGAAGCATTAAACGACCTCAGTGCCTTCTTAGATATTCTTGAGTCTTCCACCACCTCAAGGATATCCTGTTTGACTGTTTTCCAACATGCTTTGAAGAATCCTACATTAAACCCATCCGAGCTTGGAGCTTTTCCATTTTTCATTTCATTGATCACCACACTAACCTCCTCTTTCGACATTGGCCTGTTACGATTGTGGTTATCTTCTCTGGTGACCAGCTGGAGGATGTACTATGTGAAATGGTTGATGAACCTAAATCTGTCCTCCAAGGACTCCTCTGCAATACTGAGGAAGTGTTGTACAAGGAGAGATTCTATGTCTTTGTGAGAGAAAATTTCTCTCCCTTGAGAGTCTTTGAGCTTAGTAATTTTGTTATGTACCCTATGATCCATGGTGGATTTGTGGAAGAACTTCATGTTTCTTTCTCCCTCTTTTATCCACTGTACCCTTGACTTCTACTTCCAGAAAATATCCTCTTATAAGCACCAATCTTCCTATTCTTCCTGCAAAGTTTCAACTAGCTTTTTCCATTCCTTAGTAAAGCCCTCTACGATGTTGATCCTATTGATTTCCTGAAGTTTCTACTCAGCTTCTCTTTTGGCTTTGAAGATATTTCCAGTTTCATTTTTTTTCTAGCTTTCAAGCTTGGCTTTTATATGTTTAAGTTTCTATTGGAGCATGAACATTTTGGTGCCTTGAATGTTTAGATCCTCTTTCCACCATTTGTCAATATTACTATTGAATTCAGGATGAGAGAGCCAGGCATTCTCAAAACTGAAGGGTCTGTTTTTTGGTATGCCCATAAGAATGGCTTCTAGTTGAACAGGCCAATGATATGAAACTCCAAAGGCAAGAATAGAAGTTGTCATGGTTGGGCCTAATAGAAAGATTTCCTCTGAGATAATAAATCTGTCTAATTTAGAGGCGACTTGTGAAGCCCCTCCCCTCCTGTTGTTCCATGTGAAGATCCCATTTATTGTTTTCGTGTCCACTAACCCCATATTCATTATGAAATTCTGGAAAGTCGTGGATTCTCTACTTAGCTGCCTGTTGCCCCCTTTTTTCTCTGTAAGGGATTTTATCATATTGAAGTCACATGTAACGATCTAGGGCATATTAGGGTATCTTGCTTTTAGTTCCTCAAGGGAGGTAAGAAGCTTGAATGTATCTTCTTGCTTTTGAGAGCCATATACTTTAGTGATCATGTATATCTCCTTATCCCCTTAAGGTTGACAAACCAAAGAAAGATAGTTCCTAGATGCCTCAGCATCTAGTATTCCAAATTTTCTTGGATCCCACAGCGTGAGAACACCCCCCCCCCATTGAGTTTTTTGCTTTAACCTCTAGATATTCATACTTGATTAGTCATTTATTATGTATTTCTCTAATCTTATCCATTGAGCATTTTGTCTCTTGAATAAAAACCATATCTGGTTTTACTTCTTTTATTCTATTACTGAGATTTCTTTGTTTCCTTCAACTTCCTAAGCCTCTAATATTCCAGGTTATGAGCTTCATTAAGAAAGATTAGTAAAGGAGTAGCTGGTAATCTCTTTCATATTACCTGATTTAATAAATAGTTTTCCACATTCGTTCAGCAGCTCCTTTTGTCTTTTTCTTCCTCTTTTCCTGCCTGGGTTCTTTGGAGATAGTACCTATGTCTTCTCCATAATTTTCACCCCTCTGTATTCCTAGCCTTCATGATTTCTTTTGAATCCATTTCATTTTGATTTTGATCTCCATAGGAATAGTTTTTTAACCTTGTCATATTCCTCTTGTGGTAGGGAGTCCACTCCTTTGGTCGTTCCTTGTTCCAGAAATTTTTCTAAATCTATATTTTCCCTCTCTAGAATTTTCTGTAGTTCATGTTCCTCTCTTCCCGCTTCACTTGGATTCATCTCATGGTCCTTATTTATCTCCATCATGGTTTCCATGATTTCTTCCATGCTTTCATCTCTTTCCTCCTCATTGATAGTGTTCTCCATTTCATGGTTCGTTTCTTTGTTTTTGTCTTCTTCTTCTAGGATCTTAAAGATATTGTAGCTCGATTTATTTTCCTCATAGATCTTCTTTTGTGGCCTCTTTCCGCCCTTCCATTTGCCCCCAACCTTGGTGAAACCCTCAAGATTTTTATCCACAATGGTTTTCACATTTTTCTCGATGTTTTTTGTTGGGAAATCTCTATATAGATTCCCATGCTCATGAAAGTTGCGACACCTAGATGGGATGTGCTCATAGTCCACTGCCTGTACCCATTCTTCACCATATACTTCTATAATTATCGTGTCTGGAAGTGCTTTGGATAAGTCCATTTCCAAATAGATTCGGGCGAAGGAGGTATATTTTCCTTTCAAAGTCGCATCTGAAATATTTAGAAAATGCCCCAATTTGTTTCTTATTGTTTTTAGCAATTCTAGTAACCAATAATCCAGAGGAAGGGAGTATAGTCTGATCCATACTGGAATCGATGAAAATGTCTTGCATTCCAGAACAAAGTTCATTATCCAAGGCCACATGTAGAGACCTACAACAGTGTAGAAATATGGCCCTCCTTCAAATACTCTGTCTTTATCCTCTAGGCTTATGAATACTATTGTGAAAAAGCCCTGGGATCCCAGATGATGGGTAATTTCCCCCTTTGGCTTCCAGTGGCTCCTTATCCAAATATGCAGTGCCCTCTCTGTCAACCATATTCCCATGAATTTGCAAATAATCACATGTTCTGTCATATAATCCCTATGCACTTGTAGCACAAGGTCACTCAAGATAACCCAAGGGATGATGTCCAACTTAGGTTTGCAGACCCCAGATGTTTTTATAGAAGTATGTTTTTGACTGCTATGCCCTTTCTCCTTTTCCTTCCTAGCTTCCTGCTGCTCCTCTTCCTGTTCATGAGGTATATTTCCTCCCAACGTGTCTGTATTACTTGCTCTTGTTGCCTTCTCCAGAGGCTTCTTGAAATGTTGCTTTCCCACTTCCTTGCTTCTATCCATAACGACTTGACTGTAGGAGGGAGCAACACTCCCCCTTGCGCATCTTGCCATGGTACCCAACGTTAAAACCCTAACCCTAGTTCAAGTTGTAGAGCATGTGAATGGAAAAGAAGATGAAAACCCACCTTAAACCTTAAGTCCGAACATCAAAACCAATTCACCCGCATCTATAAATCCCTTGGGTCTGCTCATCGTCCCCTCGCCATTGGTTTATCACAATATCACTATTGCATTTATCACCAATTAACCCTTCTTAAATGACTTGCATTTTATTTATTATATGTATATTATGTTTATTTGTTATCTATTCCATTAACCTTCTCTTTGTATGATAAATATCGATTACCCAGAGAGGTATATTAGTTGTGCAAGATATTTGCATACTAACAATTAAAAAATTTAGTCCATAAGATTAGGTGAGGCCTGTAACAGAACTTGCCCTCTCATTCTATTACCTACTTATTGAACCCTAGGACTGTTACCCAATTTGGTGGGAAGGGTGTTACTTATTCACACTCCTTCTAGGGTAACTGACATGTTCGCTTACATGTCTTTACTACTAAAACCAATTGATATGTATATACATATATTTTCAAACTTGTAGGCACTTACATTAGTTCATTACAACTTTCTTGAATTTTCTTCTTTTAGGTTACTAATCCGGTTACAACAATTGTAATGGCTAAGAATACCCTAGCTATCATTATTCTTTTCTTTTCTAAAACGTTGTTTTTCTTTCCTTTGAAACCAAAGCCCTTACCTGCATATAATCACTTTCCAAAATCCCCTGCAAGTTATTTATAGTTTTTAAATTCAAACTCACAGGCTTGTTGAAGTAGCCTCCCTTGTTACACAAGGCCTTCACTCAATGAATTTCTGTCATATCATATGCATTCGTGGCATATTAAACAATACCCTTAATTTGAATATGTATTGGAAAATACCTCTAAAAATCACATTATTTAATCCGCTACTAATACAAAATCAATACAACTTCCTAAGTTAAAAAATCCCTACTTTCACTATATATTGTACGTATCCATATTTTCATTAACGTTTTTTATACCCATTTATATTTTTTCATTAGTTTTGAGCTACATTTTTTATACCTATCAATATAAAAACCATTTACCCCCTATATATCCCCCAATATAATATATTATTTTTCCTCAATATATATCCCCCAATATGAGAGCACATGGTATGGTATTTCTCCCCCAGTGAAGCGCCTATGCCCTATTACAAGTTAGGCTATACAATTGCTATAACTCAATAAAAGTTTATTAACAACAATTAATAAATAGTTTACTACTCGTAAAATCTAATATCGTTTTGTCAAGAGGAATTGTTAAATAATTGAATCCACCATATACTTATCTATTTTTTTCTTTGGAATGTTATGAGAGCTATCTTGGTCCTCCCAACCGTAAGTTGGTTTCTTTCTCTTCACAACCATCTACCGCCAAGCTCTTCTCCTTCCTGTAAGAGAAACAATCTTAGGAATTCTCAGCTTTCTTTCCAAAAGCTAGTTCTCCCGAACCTCTAAGCAACATATAGCTTTCTTCCTGAGGTTCCAACCATTATTTTTCTACCACTAGTTATAATCAGGAATCAATGTCTTTCTCTGCCATAGGATTCCTCAGCAGAGCCAAATCCATGGCATTTATCTCCAGTCAGGACATACATTTCTATTGTGTCTTTTTCTTATTGTTTTGAATAATCCAAATGGATAAAATGTTTTTCTTTTGTTTATTCCCTTATCTTGGGCATAGCTAACTCCAACTATTTCCATGATAGTTAGAGTTAAGTTCCACCTAATAGCTCTTAACACATTCACTAGAGCATTAACCACACACACACACACACACACACACACATATATCCACACAAAAAAGTTAGTATTTATATCAAAAATATAAATATTTACGTTAACAACATTTTCTATATTTCTTTTAACTTTTCAATCATAATGAAAAGATAAAACCATTAAAACGTCATAGACACTTAAGTCAAATTCAGTTAACTAAGGGTGTCACACCTCTTCCCTTAAAGGGACATTGTCCTTGGTGTTTCCAAATTCCATTATTCTTTGGAATAACATAAGGAAATATTATATCATGTATATTTATAATTCGCATGTGGCCTCTTTTGCATAGTAGTTTCTTTTCAATCCAAAATTTGTATAGATTCAACCTATAATTCTCCTTTTGGTTTGACCTGTACAACATTCTAATTAATTACATTAATAGGATCAAATATATATTTCTTTAATAAAGACACATGAAATGTATTGTGTATCTTAATATGAGTTGGTAAAGCTAATTGATAAGCTACTAGCCCCACTCTAGCCAGTATTTTGAATGGCCCACAAAATTGAGGAGCCAACTTAGGACAATTCCCTCATTTCAAAGAAATTTTCTTTGGTCACACTTTTAAATAAAAATGCACTCCTACTTGGAACTCTTTAGGGGTTCTTTTCATGTCCTCATGGAATTTTTTGTCTGACATGTACCTCTATTGAATTTTGTCTAATTTTTTTTACCATTTTCTCCATTTCCTGTAATAACCTGTTTAGCCCTAACAGCAACCAATCTTCTATTCGACTCCAACTTAAGGGTAACTAACATTTTCTTCCATATAATGCCTCAAGAGGACTCACTTTTAAAGAGGCTTGATAGCCATTCTTGTATGTGAATTCCACCAAATGTATGTATTCATCCCATTTAGAAGATTAGTGCATTACATACATTGGAAACATGTCATCCAAAACTTGATTAACTCTTTCAGTCTACCCATCCATATGTGGATGTTGTACTAAATTTTAATTGCATACCCAATCATGCAAGTAAGGACTTCCAAAAATTCGAAGTTAACTTTGGATCCCTATCTGAAATGACCATTTTGGATATGCCATGAAATTTAAAAATTTCGCTCATAAAGACATCAGCCACTTGTGTAGCCTCATACGTAAACTGCACAAGAATAAAATGAGCAGATTTATTTAGTTTTTAAACTACTATCATAATAGCATCATGATGTCTTCATGTTTGAGGTAATCCTGTAATACAATACAAGGTTATCACTTCCCATTTCCACTCTGGTATGTGTAAGGGATTTAATAGCCTAGTTGGATGTTGATTTTATGTTTTCACTTGTTGACATTCATGACAGCTAACCAAATATTCAACCACTTACCTCTTCATTCCACGCTACAAGAACTCCTTCCCAAGGGTTGCTATCATTTTCTGGTATCCTGGATTGTTATGAAGAATTTGGTATCTACGGATAAATAATAATTCCCTTGATAAGTAGCCATATCTAGAACAACAGTTTAAACCACTTTAACCTTTTTCTATAAACAATAGATAAGACAAAGGGAATGAGAGGACTGACTTGTACTTTCACTTTCCTCTTTCCTCCTTTGTATCGGTCTTGTCGCCCCTTCCTGTACTTAACACACTTGAGAAGTACTTGTAAACATCAAAGAAATACAAAGAACCAATCAAAGAAAAAGATCTATTGATTACAAGTAAATGGAATTAGATACATTTACACATAGAAGCATCACATATCAAGATAAGCATATGGAAAAAGGTGTAAATACTTTATTGAATAGCAAGAAGAATTACAGCCATGAAGCCTGATTCGAAGTCACCCCTCCAACTTTGGTTCCATCAACATCACATCATAAGCATGATAATCCAACAGCATAACAACACTTACAATAGTCTCAATTCTCAAACTAACATTATCTCCTTACAATTCATCAAATTCCAACCCCTTGATCACTTAGATGAGTGCTCAATTTATAGGAAGATGGAAGAGGATTTGTCATCAATGAGGGTATTGAATGGCCTTCCATACTTAGAATTAGTTCCATGGAGGAAGGGATGAGAGGATAAGAGATATCTTAACTCATTCTTCATCCATTTTCAAGCTCATAGGAGATGATAAGTGTGGGATTCTTTTAGAAGTCTCCAGAAGATAAGAATATTCCCCAAACCCTATGTGAACTTCGCTCAAACTCACCTAGCACAAGTTAAAGATAGCCTAAGTGCTCTGCAAAGCACCCTGGCATGGACTTAACTACTCTGCAGTGCACCCTTGCATGGGCCTACCTGCACTAGTCCCTCTAGAGGTCATTTCAAGATGTCTTCAGGCCATGAAACTATCTAGGAAGGAGGCATTCAAAACATTGACTTATTTAGGGTATGTAGCAACTGAAATTAGGGTTTGATGAGACCTAAAACAGTGATCAGGATGATAGGAGTGATGTGCTCAAATGGATCTGTAACAACTCCCCCCTAAAGCATGAAGTCAAAAATGTTAAATATCAAGCGATATGCTTTACGATGTGATGCGAAGGTTTTGAAATGGTTGGTGGCCTGCATCGATTACAATACATAATATCATGATATTTTGATTTTTTCTCATGAATTGTTGAGGGAAGGCATACCCATGCTCAACATATAAACTTTCATTACAAGTACATAGATAGTCATTTACAGATATAGACCCATGATCAAACTGACCATCAATGTAAAGCCTTTGTACGGATGATTTGGTATATTTCCTAAAATCGCAGCCTGGATGGATGAAACTAGATCTTGGATCTTCTATCTCATTCAATCGTTTGCTTAAGTTCAATTCTAACCATGTGAATATGCGATCTAAGGTCGAACATGGGAAGACACCGTCTGATTACCATCCAATGATGCAAGTCATTAATAGATGCAAGAGAAATCACCGATAATGATAATGATCCTCAAGGTACTGTAGTACATTCTACATGGTGTGAATGGATGTTTTGATGTCGAACACCATATAAAGTATTTCGGTCGAAGGCCAGTCATTTTAACCTATCGTTGGAAGCGAGAAACTTGCCATTGATGCATGCAAGCCTCAAGGTATTGAAAGGGTGTTTCTAAGTCAACTTCTTGGATAATGTGTTGATGTCGACAAGAAGCAACTCATCGCAAGAGGGCCTTGATGTATCCCACATCAACAACAAGAAACGAGTGTAATGATTTTGGAGACAAAATTTGACTGACGACACAAGGTTTAGGAATGGTGGTCATGAAAATGAAGGTTTATGAGTGTTGCAAATGATGAATTTTAATTGAATGACTTCTCTTGAACATGTCTACAACACTGAAATGAATTAGTAGCATTGACCCAAACCAAAGTGATGGATGGTATGATAGACTAATGGTATGATAACCATCAAGCTAATAACCCAACCCAAATAGTCACAGTGATTAAGTGAAAGTGTCATGTTCAAGAGCGACCTGCTACCAAAAGTGGTTTACCCCTTTTCCCATTTCCCCCAATCATTACTGACCAGTACCTCTTTATTTTTATCAAGCTTGAGGAGGTTAACATATGCTTGTTGTATAGTTCCACCCTTTGGGTGAATTTATCGCTATGTGATGTTTTAATGAGTCTAGCGAAGGTGAAACTCAGTCTTTTCATGATGGACAAGTTTATCACTATTTGATGTTTTAACGAGTTTAATGACAATGATAATTCAGTCCTTTTCATGTTTAGAGAGTTTGAAAAGGGACAAAAAGAAAACTCCACAATTTCTTTTTCATATATTTGTCTCTCAAGTCTGAAAAAGCATAAAACAATACAGGAGAGAACCTATTGACCATGTTTGGTCAACTTATTCCTTTTTTGTAAATAATCTATCAGTTTGGAAAAGCGTTAAACTTATACTGAGTAGATATCATTTCCAATACGTTAACGAGCTGAAAGGGACAATCGCTTGAAAATCTTTTCATATTTTGAGAGTCTGAAAAGAGCTTAAAGAGGACTCCATTTTGAGGAACTAGTGGTGTCTAGGAGAGTAACTAGTTCCGGTGATGTTGGAACTTCTCAAAGCATGTTGATTTATGTGAAGAGGCTAACTAATAAGACCACTCATTACAACTGTTCCTCAAAAAGGGTAAAACAAGCAAGTGAAAGCATATGATCAGCCAAGCAGATAGTGATGATGGAAGGAGAAAAACCAAGGCTCATCTGATGGAAGAGGCTGATAGAATGGAAATTAGGAGGGTTAAAATGGAGATGGGTTCATTTTTACACAAGCTTTAACCATAGGTAACTATGCTTGGATTTAGTTTCATGTTTACACAAGCTTGAAACAAAAAACTATGCTTGGATTCAGTTTCATGTTTACACAAGTTCGAAATGAAAAACTATGCTTGAGATTGGATTTCACGCCCCCAGCATGATGACTCGATTCTAGGTGCATGCCCCCCAAGCTTCATTACATTCACCTAAGTAAACTACTTATGGCTATCATGTGGATGGAATGAAGGTTCATTTAATTTTACAAGATCTAATGAAAGACTCAAATTGGAACTTTTCTCCAGGAGACCTCGTTTCAATTTTTTTTTTAATGAGCTTGACACAAGACAAGGAACTGTGCTCAAGAACCCTTTTCTTTTTTATAGTGAGGTTGACACGGTAAAAGAACTATCCTCATGTTCCTTGTTTCATTTTTTAATGAGGTTGACACAAGACAAGAAACTATCCTCATGTGACCTGTTTCATTTTTTAATGAGGTTGACACAATAAAAGAAATATCCTCATATTCCTTGTTTCATTTGTAACGAGGTTGATGCAAGACAAGGAACTATACTCATGTGACCTGTTTCATTTTTTAATGAGGCTGACACAATAAAAGAACTATACTCATATCCCTTTTCATTTTTTAACGAGGTTGACACAAGACAATGAACTATCCTCATTGGAGTTGTTTAATTTTTTAATGAGGATGACACAAGACAAGGAACTATCCTCATGGGACCTATTTCATTTTTTAATGAGGTTGACACAGTAAAAGAACTATCCTCATATTCCTTGTTTCATTTTTAACGAGGTTGACACAAGACAAGGAACTATCCTCATGGGAGTTGTTTCATTTTTTAATGAGGTTGACACAGTGAAATAACTATCATTTTCCTCGATCATGACTCATAAGAGGTCATGACTTCCAAAAGGTTCTCATCAAATGGGAGAACAATTCTCTAGAAGGGATCCATAGCAAGGAATCCATTAGAGAGATCTAGTTCCAATGCCCCTAGTACATAATGTACAACATCGTTGAATTGATCGTCAGTTGATGTAGGCATGGAACAGGTTGCCACATAAATAACCCATGGAGGGGATGATACTATTGGTACAAAAGGACCATTTAGGGAAGATGGTTGACTGGAAGCCATATTTGGATTGGGAAACGAAAGATGATCAAAGGTGACAATTTTTCCTTCATGCAGGAAAAAAATCACTTGAAAGAGTGTTGAAACAATAGCTCCCATGTCATAAACATAGTTGCACCCAATAAGTAAATTGTAATCTAAAGGGTCTGTGAATACCATCACATTGAGATAAACAATTTTCCCTCCCAAAGTAATAGGGAACTGAGGAAGGATCCCTAATGGTTTAATGGTTCCTATATTAAAATCCAACAAATTCTTTGTAATAGGCACAAGTGGAGGCGAACTGAGCGCTTTCCAAGCAGTGGAGGAAGGGATACTCACTGATGCACCTTCATCTATAATAGTGCCATGTACAATCATATTACAAACGTGTACTATGACATGGAAAGGCACATAAGAAGGAAGATGACATCCTGCGAGTCGATTCCAATCAAAGGAAGTGACCAAACTACTTGGAGGGGGTACCATAAGAATGGGAGAATTACCTACTTGAGTTATGAGAATAGGAGGATTTTCCTCCTGTTTTGATGAAACAAGAGGGTTTCCCCCAAGCTCATTTGAATTTGAAGAAACAAAGAGAACTTGAGTGGTATCATACTCACTCTCTACAAGAAAGGTACGATTAACTGAAGGTCAAATCAGGTCAATTGTTACCTCGACCTGTGATTGGTCAAGTATAGACTCATGGGATTCACATTCAGAGAAAGTGGATTTGACCGATGGTTGATTTGAGTCAGTCAATTCATAAACTAGTGAAGGATTAAGAGAGAGTCTCCTATAACAAGATGGAAGTTGTTGCAGAGAAGCAGGATGGTTATCCAACACCTTTTTGGCTTCATCCAGATACGGACAAAGGTGAATGGGTGATTCCCTTCACATAACCTACAAGGAAACTTAACTTTATCCTTCTTTCCATGAACTTTACTACCACTAGTTGATGGTGTGTCACCAATATGATCTCCAGAAGTTGATGACGTAGGACGATGTGAATGGGAAGACCATTCTTCTATGATCTAAGGAATATCAGGACAATTTCAAAGAAGATGGTCTCCCGTACAAAATTTGCATGGATATCGAACTCTGTGAGGCTTATCGGATGGTTTCTCATTAGAAGTTGCATTCAAAGCAATGGTCGCTTGGTTGTCCCCCTACTGAATTTTCTTCTTCTTCTTCTTCTTCTCCCCTTTCTTCTTCTTCTTAGCCACCTAGTTACTAGTGTCAATACTTTCACTAGGTTAAGAGGACGAAGAGGAGGAAGAAACAACTGACGAAGAAGGAAAAGGGTCAACTTTAGGATCAACTAGAGGTTGATTTTGTCCAGTTGGAGGAGTACTTGATCGCAGAGAAATCACGACATTTTGAACCAAGGAGGTTTGAAACAACCATACTAGAAAGCCAATGCTAAACCCTAAAAGGGACAATGTAGCCATATAAGGAGCACCAATATTTCTGAAAGGAGGAGAAGGACTAGGATTCCCATCAAAAGGAATTCCTTGATCGGTGGACTCTGGATTTGTCTCCATATGTCTCAACCTAAGATCAACTAAGGAGTGAGCATGGAGGATGTTATCCACAGTCAATTAAATTTATTTTAATCAAAATAACAAAACAAAACAAAAGAGGGATGATATATGCAAAAGGATTACCAAGTAACTGTGAACTGCAGAATAACTCTCAACGAACCGAGAAGTACGGGCAGGCAATCTCCCAAAATGTTGTGTTCGGTGTATCACAGTGTACAAGGCAGTTAACTCAGTTACCTAAGGATGGATAGCAACCCAGTGTTTTCCTCCCATATATACCCAAAAGAACATGGAGGCCCAATCTGTATTAGCGTTGTCTAATGTGAAACCGCATAGTGATAGCATTCCCATATACTTTACGTACTGTGACACCACCCTATATACCCAAAGGTACATGGACAAGCTACGATATACTTACGTACGTGGAATGAGGTATCACACTCAGAATGTATCACAAACAAGTTAGTGACAACCGTTATGTTTAATGATGTTGGAACACGTCTCTAGCCTAGAACCACTAAATGTTTTGCATTAGATGACAATGCTCCATTAGGTTAATTGATGTTAATTTTAAGTTGATCTTGATTAAGAATTTTCCTTTCAAGGTTCACCACGTGATGTATTTTCAATTCCTAGAATGCAACTAATATGATAAGCATTCTTTTCATTCAATTTAATAATGAAAATATTAGCTAATAGGGATAGAGCAATAAGATTTCTTTCAATCAAAGAGGAAAGAGCACAATCTAATGCAATTTCCCTAAACTATTCCTATGAGCACACACAAATGTTTTCAATGCATGATGCAAGTTTTTCTTTTCAATTACCTTAATGTTATCATGAACAAAAGGAAACCAATGCACATACAATCAATCAATCTTTTTATTAGAACGAAGACTTTATGATAGTTCTGTTTCGAAGGAAAAGAAGAATTTTTACGACACTTTCTTTCGAACAAATATTAATTGACTATAATCTAACTTTGACGATGAATCGATAATGACAAAAAAATCATTTAAGAAACATTAATCAATCAAGTCAAAGTAGGGCTAGCAAAGGATATACAATCTTGATTTCAGAGACATGACACTCATTGATCGTTCAACAAGCAATCAAATAGAAGAAATTTGGTCAAAAAAACCCTATCCAAAGGTGGAAAACTGACCCAAGGAGGATCAGCGCAGCCCTGAATGGGAGATGATGTGATTCAGAGCATTGTCCTTAAGCCAAGGGTGCTCTGCAATGCGTTGTGTCCCTCACAAGCCTGTGCTGTGTTGAAATTTGCAACAAGAAATGCTAAAAATAGCACTGCTATAAATAGCCGGGCTATAAATAGCATTTCAGCCATTGGAGATCTTAGCTACAATGGGTGAAAAGTGAAAGTGCTAAAACTAGCTTTTCTAAAATTAGGATTCGGGATCCTTTCTTATTTTAGTCAGTCCTTGGACTAAACATAGGAAGTAAAATTCAAATTTGATATTAACAACAATTTGTAAATTGATTAATTAATTCATCTTGAGTTAATTAGTTAAGGAATTATGAACTTGAAGTCTATGTGAGGACATGCAACAGTTTCTCCTTTTATTGAGGGATTTATCCATCAGTTAAAGAGATGAGTGAGTTGTAATATTGAGTTGTAATTAGTTGGCTCAGTTAATTGAGTCAAGTCCAGTTTGATTAATTTAACAGTTTGTTAAATTAATGAGAGTTTAGTTATTTAATGCTTGCATGCATCTAACTACTGTATTTCAAATAACTAAAGATTCACTCATGGATAACTCATGCATGTCAGTTTAGTCAGAGACCCAGTTGAGATCACATGGAGGGAAATTGTACTATTAGTTGCTAGGATATTCCTTGGTGAATATTCCTTGCATGCAGAAGGAATATTATTCCTTGAGGATTCCGCAGTTGGACTTGAGGTTACAATGAGTGTGATGAGGCGAATTCACACATGTGATATCATTGGATGCCAGTCAAAACTGTGCAAGGAAATAGGAGGCTTGGAGGGCTTGAGGAAAATATATTCTATGTCTATTGGTTCTGTGAGCTGTATTGTTTGATTATAAAGAGAGCAGGATAGCTTGAGAGCTAATTCTTTTTGTAACATCAACAAGATTTCCACTTGTATGATAATACAAAGTTGGGGTTTTAGGCTGGTGTTTTACCCAGTGTTATATCTTCTGTGTTAGGGTTGATTACTTTTCATTCTCTGTTATATCTATTCATGCTTGATGTTTCTCATGTTCGATTAAGCTTCCGCTCAATTGTTTCCAGAAGTAGATCAAGCGTTTTGTTTTAGTACATTGCATTACAAGGTGATCTATAGTGGGAAAATCTACATGGTATCAAAGAAAAGGTGATAAAAACATACAAGCAGGAGAAGTTCAAAGTTTGGTTTCCGAATATTGAATTGAGTTCTTATCCCATCTATTTCACCGATGGCATTCAGCGGTTTAAGACTCGAATATGCTCTTGATGGCAGTTCGAATTATATAGCTTAGAAGGATCGCATGGAGGTAGTATTAGAAGATAACGGTCTAAAGGACTTCATTGATCAAGAAGTCCAGAAGCCAACTGATGCTACTCAACTAGCGGAATGGAAAAAGTGTGTGGCTAGAGCTAGGAGAATCATCCTGGAGGGAGTTCGAGATCACATTGTCTCGAGCCTCCATGGGAAGGAGACTCCATTTTCAATGTGGAAAACATTGAAAGATCTTTATTAGAATAGCAGTGATCAGAGGAGGTTGGTGCTAAAAGATAAACTTCGAAAGATCAAGTGTGAAAAGGGTGACACAATCTCTACATTCCTAAACAAGCTTGCCACCTACAGGGATGAGCTTAGAAGCATAGGGATCGTGACTGTTGATGATGACATGGTAAGCCTTGCACTCCTTGTTCTTCCTAAGAGCTAACATAGATACCAGGACTCGGTTAATGGAAGAGAGAAACTACCATATTGGAAATGACTTTGGGCGGATCTGATGTAGGAGGAGATAAGGCGAAGCACCTGGGATGGATCTTCATCAAAACAAGATGATGAAGAAAATATAACTTTAGTGAGTAAAGCTAAAAAAGGGAAAGGGAAGGCATCCCAATCCAAATCTTCTCATGGAGGGAAGAAGGTTGACAAGTCGAAAGTACGATGCTTTCACTGTGATGAAGTGGGCCATTATGGTACGAATTGTCCAGAGAAGAAATCCAAGAAAGGTTCCTCAAAGGGATCTGATGGTGATGCACTAGCTTCATAGTCTGAGTTGGATTTCTCGCTTATCTCATGCATGGTTTCAACCATGGTGGGATGTGTTTGGTACCTGGACAGTGGAGCTTCTTTCCACATGTCGGGTGATAAGAATATTTTTAGTACATTGGAGGAGAAGGATCTCTAGATGCGGATCGAGGTGGGCGATGATGGAAAGTACTATGTCTCCGGTGAAGGTACAATTATGTTTCAGAGGGAGCATGGTGCTCCTCTCACCCTATCTATTGTTGAGTATGTACAAGGTTTGAAAAAGAATCTTGTGTCTATTGCTATGCTAGAAGATAAAGGCTATGATGCAGTCTTTAGTAAAGGAAAATTTGCACCAGACAGACCAAGCAAATTGGGATTCAAGTAAAGAATCTCTACAAGCTAGAGGTAGATGACTATGCTGCACTAAGTTCCAAACTAGAGGTGGTGCAAAGCCAAGATGTTGGCGAGCTATTGCATAGGAGACTAGGCCACTTACATCACGGGGCCTTGAAGATCATGCAGCAAATTTCTACTGACTTACCCAAGGGAAAACTGGAGCAAACAGATACACGCAAAGGATACACCCTAGGTAAGTATGTAAAATCTTCCTTTAAGGACTAGGATAGTAGAACTAGAGCAATCCTAGAGTGAGTTAACTCAGATGTATGTGGACCATTCTCTACAGCCTCCACTACTAAGCAAAGGTACTATGTTATTTTTATTGATGATTTTTCTCATAGATGTTGGATTTAATTTATGCAAAAGAAGGATCACACCTTCTTGGGGTTTTGTGAGTTTAAAACCTTGGCAGAGAAAGAATCTAGAAAGAAAGTAAAAGCCTTGCGTAGTGGCAATGGTGGAGAGTATGTTTCCCAGCAATTTAAAGAATTCTGTGCTGCAGAAGGAATTAAACAAGAACTGACGACACCTCATAACCCACAACAAAATGGGGTGGCCGAAAGGAAGAATAGATCTATTGTGGGAGCATCTTGAGCGATGTTGCATGACCGAAGCCTACCACTTCATCTGTGGGCTGAGGCATGCGATACAATAGTGTACCTTCAGAACAGAAGTCCTCATCGTATTTTGGGGATGAAGACACCTATGGAGGCTTTTTCATGGAAGCGACCAAATGTGAGTCACTTCCACATCTTTGGATCACCAGTTTTTTGTCATGTGACCAAATATGCTCAAAAGAAGCTATACCCAATAGCTAAGTTGGGGATACTTGTGGGGTACACAGATACACCCCACAACTATCGTGTGTTTTTGCCTGCCAGTCAGAGGGCTGTAGTGCACAGGGATCTGAAGTTCGACGAGCAGAGATCCATGTGAGTGTCCCTTGAGAGGGAGCTCAAGTTGCATGGTGATGAGGAACTTTTAGTTCCAAAGGAGGAGGAGCCTCCTGATGATGTGGATCAACCACATGCAGAGGATCCAGTAGTGAAGACCACCACTGCTGGAGAGTATTTTAGAGACGAGAAAAAACGCTCATGGGAAGCTGACAGATTGATGCTAGATGTGAGAGAGAATGTGGGGCAGCCATCCTCTAAGCACAGATAGAGGAGATATTCTAAGAGATACATTGGCTACATGGCCCTGGATGGGGAGTGTGTAGTGACCGAACCTTCTTCTTTTCAGGAGGCAGTGTAGCAACCAGTCTGGGTTGATGCAATGGTAGAAGAGTATGATTCTATCATATGGAACAGTGTGTGGGATGTTGTCCCTAGACCTAGGGACAAGTTAGTGGTTAGTTCCCAATGGCTTTACAAGGTAAAGGAGGCAGCTGCTGGCAGTGTTGAGAAACACAAGGCAAGGTTTGTTGCCCGAGGTTTCTCACAGTTTGAGTGGATCAACTATGATGAGACCTTTGCTCCCATAGCAAGGTACTCATCTATCAAATCGATGCTAGCTCTATTAGCTAAGATGGGTTGGAATATCCATTAGATGGATGTGAAGATGGAATTCCTCAATGGGAACATTAAGGAAGAGTTATACATTGAGCAGCCCGAAGGATTTGACACCTTCGATCACGAGTCGCATGTTTGTCGGCTCAAGCAAGCACTATATGGGCTGAAGCAAGCACCCCAAGCTTGGTATACCAGGATCGACAACTATTTCACTGGGTTGGGCTTCACCAAGGGTGAAGCAGATACGAACCTTTACCACATCATGGTAGAAGGTAAGCCATTGATTATTGTACTTTATGCTGATGATCTAATTTTGATAGGTGATGATCAGCTAATCAAATCTTGCAAGGAGGACCTTGCAAGAGAGTTTGAGATGAAGGACATGGGCCTCATGCACTACTTTCTAGGCATGGAAGTGTGGCAGAAAGATGGGGAAGTATTTTTGTCTCAAGGCAAGTATGCCAATGAGATACTCAGGCGCTTTCACATCGAGAAGTGCAAACCCATGCAAACTCCTCTAGCTGGGAACTAGAGGAAAGAGGATGCTACTTCAGGTTAGGTAGTAGCTTCTACTATTTACCGGTAGCTGGTGGGTTCACTTATGTATTTGGTGAATACATGACCCAACTTATGCTTTGCAGTGAACCAGCTGAGTCAAGCTATGGTTCAACCTACCAAGTTGTTTTGTAAGGCAACAAAGCATGTGCTGAGATATCTCAAAGGAACTACATAGTATGGATTATGGTACATATGGATAGAGGGAGTGAAGCTGCAAGGCTTCACGGATGCGGATTGGGCTGGTAGTCCATCATATCAAAAGAGCACTTCTAGAGGAATATTCAACCTTAGTTCAGCTATAGTTTCTTGGTATAGTAGGAAACAAAGATTAGTTGCACTTAGCTCAGTAGAGGCTGAATACATGGCTGCTAGTCAAGCAACATGAGAGGCCATTTAGATGCGGAAGATTCTAGTTGGATTGCTTGGTCAAATGATGGATCCTACGTTGGTATACCGTGATAATTAGAGTTGCATAAAACTCTCTGATAATCCAGTGTTTCATGACAGGTCCAAGACTATAGATATCCATTACCATCATCTACGAGATTGTGTGGTCAAGAGGATCATGACGTTGCAATATGTTTTGACTGAGGAGAAAGATGCAAATATTTTGGCCAAGGCATTGTCAAAATGCAAGTTCGAGTTCCATAGAGACAAGGTCGGGGTTACTAATAATCCCTTTCTTGTCAAGAGGGAGTATTGAAATGTGCAACAAGAAATGCTAAAAATAGCACTACTATAAATAGTTAGGCTATAAATAGCAGTTCAACCATTGGAGATCTTAGCTACAATGGGTGAAAAGTGAAAGTGCTAAAAATATCTTTTCTAAAAATAGCAATTCAGGATCCCTTCTTATTTTAGTTAGTCCTTGGAATAAACATAGGAAGTAAAATTCGAATTTGATATTAACAAAAGTTTGTAAATTGATTAATTAATTCATCTTGAGTTAATTAGTTAAGGAATTATGAACTTGAAGTCTATGTGAGGATATGCAATCGTTTCTGATTTGATTGAGGGATTTATCCATCAGTTAAAGAGATAAGAGTGAGTTGTAATATTGAGTTGTAATTAGTTGGCTTAGTTAACTGAGTCAAGTCCAGTTAGATTAATTTAATAGTTTGTTAAATTAATGAGAGTTCAGTTAGTTAATGCTTGCATGCATGTAACTACGGTATTTCAGATAACTGAAGATTCACTCATGGATAACTCATGCATGTTAGTTTAGTCAAAGACCCAATTAAGATCAGATGGAGGGATAGTGTACTATCAGTTGCTAGGATATTCCTTAGTGAATATTTCTTGCATGCAGAAGGAATATTATTCCTTGAGGATTGCACAATTGGACCTAAGGTTACAGTGAGTGTGATGAGGCCAATTCACACATGTGATATCATTGGACCCCAATCAAAACTACACAAGGAAATAGGAGGCTTGGAGGGCTTGAGGAAGATATATTCTATGTCTATTGAGTCTATGAGCTGTATTGTTTGATTACAGAGAGAGCATGATAGCTTGAGTTGATTCTTTTTGTAACTTGAACAAGATTTCCACTTGTATGATAATATAGAGTTAGGGTTTTAGGCTGGTGCTTTCCCTAGTGTTATATCTTATGTCTTATGGTTGATTACTTCTCATTCTCAGTTATATCTGTTCATGCTTGATGTTGCTCATGTTCAATTAAGCTTCTACTCAATTGTTTGTAGAAGTAGTTCAAGTGCTTTTCTTTAGTACATTGCATTACCAGGTGATCTACAGTGGGAAAATCTACACGCTGGTGATAGTAAGCCATTCCAATTTTTGACCAAAATTCACTTCAACAAGGTTGAAATACAATCAATGAAAGGTAGTAAGGTCTCCTAGAGTTTCATAGGATGTGGATAGGCTACTTGGAATGATGATCATTCCCCAGCGGAGTCGCTAGTTTTTTATGAAGAATTTGGTATCTACGGATAAATACTAATTCCCTAGATAAGTAGCCATATCTAGAACAACAGTTTAAAGAAATTTAACCTTTTCTATGAACAATAGATAAGACAACTAGAATGAGAGGACCTACTTGTACTTTTTCTTTCCTCTTACCTCCTTTGTATTGGCCCTGTCACTCCTTCCCGTACTTAGCACACTTGAGAAGTACCTGTAGACATCAACAGAAGACAAAGAACAAATCAAAGCAAAAGATCTATTGATTACAAGTACATGGAATCAGATACATTTACACATATAAGCATCACATATCAAGATAAACATATGGAAAAAGGTGTAAATACTTTATTGAATATAAGGAAGAATTACAACCATGAAGCCTGATTCGAAGTTACTCCTCCATAGTTGGTTCCATCCACATCACATCATAAGCATGACAATCTGATAGCATAACGACACTTACAATAGTCTCAATTCTCAAACTAACATTATCTCCTTACAATTCATCAAATTCCAGCCCCTTGATCACTTAGATGAGTGCTCAATTTATACGAAGATAGAGGGGGTTTTGTCATCAATGAGGGTATTGAATGGCCTTCCATAATTAGAATTAGTTCCATGGAGGAAGTGATGAGAGGATAAGAAATATCTTAACTCATTCCTCATCCATTTTCGAGCTCATAGGAGATGGTAAGTGTAGAAATCTTTCAGAAGGCTCGAAAAGATAAGAATATTCCCCAAACCCTATGTGAATTTTTCTCAAACTTGCCCAACACAGGTTAAAGAGGGCCTAAGTGCTATACAGAACCCCCTGGCATGGACTTAATTTCTCTATAGCGCACCCCTGCCTGGGCCTACCTATCCTGGTCCTTCTAGAGCTCATTTCAGGATGCCTTCAGGTCATGAAACTGTCTGGGAAGGAGGCATTCAAAAGGTTGACTTGTTTAGGGTATGTAACGACTGAAATTAAGGTTTGATGAGCCCTAAAACACTGATGAGGATGATGGGAGTGATGTGCCCAAATGGATCTGTAACATGGATGGCGTGCAAACGATTTCTTGCGATATTCATTCGAAATTAATTTTTCAATCTCCTCCTAATCTGGTATATATAGTTTATTTTTATACATTAAAAATCCATTTTTGTTGATTTTATAATCAACCCATTTATCTAGGTCATATTTAGTTTCCATAATTTGTCATGTATCTGTTCATATTTCTGATCTATAATTGTTGCCTCTCTGACTTTTCCTAAGAATTTTCTTCCTTCGACATATTAAAACCTTTTAAATCTGTTTTGGACTCTGGCTTAAGGAGGCTTCCACCTTATTTTCCTTTCCCTTGACGTGTTTAATTTCTATAGTGTGGACTCTGGAATTAGCACGCAAACTAGAAGCCTCAGAAGATAAGATAGCGCGAGCTATGGACCACTGGCTCTACCGAATAATAGGAGGATTTATCACTGAGTTCACAATAGACACGACCGTCAGCTACAGTGAGGAAGAGCGACATTTTCTCAAGGGACTGCGAGGTAAGTATATTAAATCTTTAAAAAATTGGATTAAGATGCTCTTATGTGAAAAGTAGGTTATGTGAATAAATTAATGTCTGGGACTACGGGAAGTGGAAAGATCTACAAAAGTGGAAGTAGTGAGGAGTTGGAAAACAATCCCTTAATTACACCCTCGTGGGAAAGCGGGGAGGAGCTCGTGAAAGTCTCTCCGAGAAGCACATTCAATTTGATAAGATAGAGAATTGCACGTTAACCACTCCCACCCACACCACCACCTATTTCACCCTCCTCCTCCATCTCCACCCACTCCACCTCTGCCACCACCGCAGCTCAGTATGGCAAGTGTGATCAAACTGCCGGTGTTCAAAGGAGTAGGAAATGAAGATCTAGACCAATTCTGGTTCATGGTAAGAGAAGTATGGGAAGCACAGAGCATTGTGGATGATAATATTAAAAATGATACACCGGGGAGTCTGCTGCAGGATCACACATTAACGTGGTATATCAAGCATTCTAATGACCACCTGAACGTACGAATTGCAGAGATCCAGAATGGGTTGAACAAGGAATTTAGTAGGCTAAAATCAGAGAGACAATCAATCATCGGGTTTAAGGAGATCGCAATGCTCCCTAGCGAGACCCCTTGGGATCTGGACCAAAGGCTGAAGAGTATGATCCGCGAAGCCAATATGAAATTAATAGATGCACAACATCGTGCATGGTTTTTGGCCTCACTTACGCCACACTTAAGGATGGCGCTACCATAGCAAAAAATTTCCACCCAGGCCGAAGCGTTGCAGATGGCAATACGATTGCATGAGACCCCTATACAAGACCCTAGGTTGGTAGTCCAACACATCCACGCTGCAAAGTTTGAAAAAGGACAGGACAACTCAGCCAGAGGTACACGAGGAAGTATGGTGCATAAAATGCAAAGGCCAAGGGCACAACAAGGACCATTGTTGATGCAAGAGCATCTAGACCTAGCCACCAATGTGATGAAGTGGTCACATGTTGTGGCTAATACACATTTGGAGGAAGACTTGGTTGTTAAATTTGTATTAATTTCAAATAATTGTAAGTAGTTAAGAGTGGCCTAATTCTGAACAGAATTGGGAATAAATGGCAAATGATCCTTCCTACATGGAGATCAAGCCAAGTAGTCTAGTTTGTTTAGATTAGGATAGGATTTGAATTCTAAATGTGTACTTTATTCCTTCAATTGTGCAGGAGATGGTTAACTTAACATATATGTGTTTCCTTTCTTTTCTGAAAGGAAGAAGGGGAGACAGAGAGAGGATTCAATGGCATTTGTAAGCCTATGGGTAGCATAGGAGATGACGGATGCTAACTAGAATAATCAGGCTAGAGAAGGGTAGAAAGGATCAAAATTGTAATTACACATTTATGTGTGCCTATATATAGAAGAGGCATGAATTGAGAGCATAGAGATACTAAGTGGATCGTATGTTTCTGAAACAGAGATCGTCGACTGTGTAATCTAGCCTAAGGCAAGACTCTGTTGTTTTATTATTATGAATAAAGAAGTGTTGCATGCATAATTACTTAAATAGCCCATGGAGGCTTGAATGTTTATCTTTTCCATGTTTTGGAATGAATCTGGTATAGTCTTTGTTTTTCATTCTTACCAGTAGAAACCCCATGGCTAAAGCAAGTTTAGTGTAATTTGGGTCTGTAAGAAGAAAACCCATTTACATAGAGAAACGACATGAAACACTTAGCGAATTTGGAAAAGCGGACTTGAAACATTATAAAGATTGCTTTTGGGCCTCATCAGGTCCAATATAATAATCGCATCACATCAGAGGAAGGGAATCAGTGTGGAAGATCGACAAACTCCGATATCGCGACCCAACTAGATCTGAAATAGTATATGAAATATTGGATAGCCTGTCGAGTTTGCAAGGTTATCGCATCGGGGTTTTGGAGTGGAGATGGTGTATCGTAAAAAGCATATTGTTATTACCGATAGAGATTATGCTATCATATCAGACCTCCAATAAGGGAAGCGCCGACATATATCCATTGAGATGTCTGATCATCGATACAGCGATTGAATCTAGGCCGTCCAATCGGCCAAATCTCAATATGCGGCAAAAGCACATATAACTGTGTAGAAAGGTAGCAAACCTTTTTCTTGGCATTTGAAGAGTATTTTGTCCTGAGAGGGAAAAAGTTTTGTTTTCAAGATTTTTCAAAGATTTTGAGTTTCGATATGAAAATGCATGGTTTTCAATGGAACAGGGTTGTCCAGCGGGCTGATTCAATGGATCATTTTTTATCCATTTGGGATTTTAAGGTTGGATGCATATAAAACGCTTCCAATGCATATATGTGGGCATGGATATTTAAAGGGCATTAAAGGGGAAATGAATCCCGATAAGGTATATGAGTTGTGGCAACCTTAGGGTTGCATCATTTTTGGTATTAGAGTAGATTTGTGATTAAAAAAATTGATAGCAAAGCAAACTTGTAATTAAAACCAGTTGGGTTAAACATAATAGAGAAATTCCATGTGAAGGAACTAAAACGAGCTATGTGTTAAAGTATTTATGCAAGCAAGAGGAAGGATCAGATTCTAATCTGAAAAAAGGAAGGCACACAGAGGTGATGTGTAGCAGAATGTGCATAAGCAAGAGATAGAGGAAATCCATTCAAACATATGTGACAACATAATAAAGTGTGAAGACTGCAGCAATATAGAACAAGGGAAGCTGTGAAAGTAGGGGTTTTCTAAATTCAAAAGTTGTATTGGGTTCATATTGGTAGGGGGTTAAATAATGTGATTTTTAGAGGGATTTTCTAATATGTAGTCAAATTATAGGTATTGTTTAATATTCCACGAACACATGTGATATTTAGGAGGTTCACTAAGTGAATCCCCTGTGGCCACAAAGTGATATTTCGGAGGTTCACTAAGTGAATCCCCTGTGGCCACAAAGTGATATTTCAGAGGTTCACTAAGTGAATCCCCTGTGGCCACAAAGTTGTCTACAATAACGGGACAACTAGATCCATGAGATGATTTTGGTCCACTTAAAACCCTAGTCACAAAGGAGATTGAGTAGGCTCGTTGAATTTTGATCCATGGAAGTGGAGAAACTCAATACATGAAAAAGGAGACTTAATGCATAAGAAATATTGAATCACACGGAAAGAGATAAGTAACTTTCTTGAGAAAATATTTTGTATAAATTCTTTTGCATAAAAGATAATTATTATGATATTTTCTTGAGAAAAGATTTCACATAAAACTTTTGCATAAAAAATAAACAATGTAAACTTTGAAACAGGAACTATAAACTCAAAACAGGAACTCTAGCCAAAAAACCCCAAAAAACAGTGCTAAAAACTAAAAGTGTTGATGCTGGAATAACACCTTTTTTCTTCAAGGGTAAATTTTCAACATGTTTTAAAAATGGCAGTGAAAACAAACTTTTTGTGCAAAAATTGTCCAAAAAACACCCTCAAAAGGAAGTGTTGATGTTCGATTAACATTTTTTTCAATGGTAATTTTGTGCAAAAAACACCCTCAAAACTAAAAGTGTTGATGCTGGGATAACAAAAAAAAATTCAAAGGTAAAATTTCAATATTTCGAAATAGTAGCATAAAATATTTTATTATGACCCCAAAAAACATTAAAATTTCAAAAAAATAATGAAAACATAAAATTAAAATTAAAATTTAAAACAATGAAAAAACACAAAAC
>APFE031490445.1:287086-315703 GCA_000404065.3 Pinus taeda
GATCGAGCTTTTGAAACAATAACCAATATTTCAGATCTTAAGATATTCAACCCAAAAGCATACACAAGCCAAATGATCTCCTTTGCTTTATATAGGCAAGCTCTTCCTCAAATCATGGACCAATACCACGGGCCAAAAACATAACAAACCAATACCATCAACTCAATACTAGGGATCAACACGTCTGTCGAGATGCCATGGTCCAAAAACCATAGGTTCAAATTCCAAGGACTAATAACTACCATGGACCAAAGGTAAGTTTTCCCACATGAAATAAACTTTTCTCTGCATAAAATTCCGTGAACTTTTCTCTTGCGTACTTCTTAATTCTCATCATATTGAGAGCCATGCCATGGGTGTTGCCATCAAGTACAACATCTGTAACATATAACCATACCAGAAACATAATGCCAACACTAGAAACATCTAGAATTAACCCAAAGTGAGTTTTTTAAGATAAAAATTGCACCTTTTGACTTTCACAGGGGTATGCACCCTCCCCTTTACATACAGAGCGTATAAGTACGCAGGTACTCTGAAAAACGGTGCGGGCCCGCAGGTAAAAGTGAGAGAAAGTGCGGAACCAGAGTTACATTGCTTTTTGATGTCTTTCTCTCATTTCCAAAGCTTGTTTTGAAGAGCTGAGGTCTGAGACTTGCCTAGGAGGCTGGTATAGGTGGTGATAGACCCATAACGACTGCAAATAATCAAGGTGACGATATTTTTGTGTAACAGATTGCCCCCTAAAGTGCGAAGTCTGTAGTAGATGAGGATTTCATTTATCATTAGGAAGAGTGAAGTACTTTATCATTTCGAGGATCATCCTGCGGAGAGCCCGGTTGGAACCTGTAAAAACATTCAATGCAAAATATATATATGAGATCATATCATCGCTGAGGTAGGCATTCCCATACTCAGGTAAAAACTGACTAAGAGACTGAAAACTGACTAGAAAACTAACTAGTGCTCTGATATAGGAATGATCTTGTAACACATCATAAGTACAGACACACGTGGACACAGTATGGACGCAGCCATCTGTTTATGAATAGTCCATAGTATAATGAATACAAAATTCCTCGTAGCCTGGATGGTGGAAACTAGATCCAGGTCTTCATTTCTTCTTTCCAAAACAGTACGATTCTATTCATGCGAATGAATGTGTCGAAGTCGAACATGGTAGAAACCGCTTGATTACCAGTCAATGATGTAAACTGTTAACAAGCGTGAGAGAAACCACCAATAATGACAATGGCTCTCAAAGTGCTCAGCACAATCCATGAAATGTGATAAGATGTGTTGATGTCGAACATGTCATGGAATCCTCTGATCGAAAGTCAATGATGTAAACTATCGTCAAAGGCGAGAAACCTGCCATTGAGGCATGCAGATCTTAAGGTACTGACGATTCCTAGATTATCTTTCTAGATAATGAGCTGAAGTCGATAGAAAGCGATCTGTCGCAGGAAAGCCCACAACACGAAATCATAGATCAAGTTGAAGAAATTTAGTTGAAAGGACTGACTCAGGGATGATCAAGATGGATGACAGACATTTTGCAGATGAATGGCTTATTTGCACTGAGCTCTTGAACACATAACGACACGACAGATGGTTTGGTGATGATTGACCCAAAGTTAATACCCAGAAACCAACTGAAGATTTTCAATATGGTTTGATCAACTGTTAGGTAAAGGATTTCCCAACCCAGGTGAATGAAAGTGTCGTGTTCAAGAGTGGTTATAAAGTATGACAAACATACTCACTTTTCTCTCTTTTCCCCCACCATTTCTGGCAAGTACCTCTTTATTTTTTACAAGCTTGAGGAGGATAACATATGCTTGATTATAAGCTCACCCTTCGAGTGAGTCCAACTTAGTTTAAATTCGAACCCTAAGAAGGAGTGGTCTGTTCCTATTTGTAATAGAACAGGTCCTTTACTGTCGAAATTTAACGAATCCAGTATAGGAGAAACTCGGCGTTTTTCAATTTTAGAGAGTCTGAAAAAACTTAAGAAGACTCCATGGTTTGACTTTTTCGTCAATTTGTGTCTCCAAGCCCGAAAAAGTATAAAATAATACTTGAGAGAACCGCTTGATCTTTTACGACCAAGGAGTACTTTTCGTTATTAGTGTCTTTGATCCGAAAAAGTAAAAAAGCAACCATGGACACGTCATTTTATAACCAATATCAAATTTGAAACGACAAAAATCCAGCGATATTTTTATGTTTTTACGGTCGAGAAAGAGCTGTAAATCGACCGTCTTTTAATTTCGTTTTAATGAGCTTAAAAGAAAAACTCGGCAATCTTTTCATGTTTTAGGAGTCAGAAAAGGGCTTAAAGGTGACTCTAGCTGAAAATGGTAGATTTCGCCTGCATAATCCTGTTATCTTGCACAAAAACACAAACATTACTCATACCTGCTTGAAAGAGATAAAAATGCCGCAAAAATACCTCTTTAAAGTGAAACATAAACAAATTTGCATTTATTTACCCAAAAAACTTATAAAAAGGGGCTTTTACCATTCATTTTTACCATTTGTGATTTGGGTGAGAAAATAGTGCTTTTGCTCTGAAAACTTCCCGTGAAGATTGCGGAAAATCCAATCGTCAGAATTGGATGTCGTCTTCTCCAGGCAATCCACATCATCCTTCTCTTGTTTTTTAACCGTTTAATTTTTCAATTTAGTCTTTCATTTTGTTTTTTAGGAGGGTTCTTAGGCAAAAAACACGCGCTCGGGGTACGCAGGCTCACCACTGCGAACCTGTGGACCCCGACTTTTTCTCCATTGGGAAAAAGCTCGGGGTCCACACCTTCCATGTGGAAAAATTGCGATCCCACGCACTGTATCCAACATGAAGGGTACGTGCCCCGCCGCGAGGGTTTTTAACCCAAAAATTCTCAAAAATGGACCAAAGAAAAATTATTCTAGCTTTCTAAATGATCTTTTTGCTTGATGTAGGTGGTACACCATGCTAGATTGGCGCGAACGAGAGCGCGAGGATGTGGATGCTGCCACATGGAATCATCAACCTTTGCTTGATGCTTTGAGGGCGTGCGGCTTATACAAATACTGGGCCATTCCTGGCATGAGGGCTCAGGTGGATTTCTTGCAGTGGATGGTTGACAAATGGAGCGTCCAGGACCAGTGTTTCTTTATTGGCGAGCACTAGCTCGAGATCGAGCCGGCGGATATATATTTTTTGACTGGCTTGCCTAAGAGAGGCGTTGACTTGACTCTGTTCGGGACTAGGGCAAGTGGCCAGTCTGTCGATAGTCTCTGGTTAGAGTACTGCAACCGCCAGACTAGAGACAAAGGGATAGACATAAAGACCATATCCCGTCCTGAGCTCATGGTGATTGCATTCACTGTTACTAGACTTTGCGGAGCTACCGCATTACATGTTACCACCGGATCCTAGATGCGTATGGCAGTTGATTTCTTTCAGGGCACCATCTTCAACTAGTGTGATGCTATGTTGGCCAATGTGTAGGGCCAATTGACCAGGGCCAATAATGAACGACTGAAGACTTTTGGTTATGGAGCTTTACTTGTGAGCTTTGGCCTGGAGAGGATTCCTATGCTTATAGCGCAGCGCCTTACAGTTGGAGCTGGGCTTCCCCGAGAGCCCAAATTGATGCGATGGGTTGCAGTCATGGCCCGTCATCCTGACGAGGGGACCGAGATCGTCCGATTCAAACCTGAGTATTTCCAATGGTTGGAGAACCAGGTTTTTTCTATACAGGATTTCCCTTATGCTGGGGTTGATTTTCGTGGAGACCCAGACATGGCTCTTCCTCCAGGAGAGCAATGGGACGACTCAGGTAATCATTTTCAACACTTTCCTAATGTTAATTAATTTTTTTTTTATTTTTATATCATCTCAAAACTGATAGTAATAATTTCAAAATGCAGAAGTGGGCCCACAGTGACCAGCCGCTCTCCGGCCTTTTGAGAGAAAACAACCAGTTGCACCAGCTCCAACCCCACAGCACGAATCAGCAGAGACCTTGGCCGAGTTGGAGAGTCACCTAGAGCGCTTGACAGGGGACATTCCCGAGACTAGCATAGACGACATCCATCGTCGACTTCAGCGCTATGTGATTGGAGTCCTCGGACCTTTTAGGAGGTTCCTTTGTAAGGTGGCCCGTGCAGTGGTTTCGTATCGAGATCATCACCAGTGATGGGATGATCACTTATGTAGTCTCACATGACTATTTTTTTCTTTTTGTACCTATCATTTTTTCCGATCATTAAGGTGTTTTTCAACCTATGATCGAGGACGATGTATTTTTACAACTCCTATATATATATGATATCGTTATTACTGGCTTGTCTTGTTAAACATTGTTATGGAATGTTTTTAAATTACTTGTATGATTATCGCACATGTCTACTTAACATTTGAGAAGCAATTGCATCTACTAATGTATTTAAAGATCTTGGAATATGTTGATATTCAATATAGTCAAATTCACGTTCCAAGAGACACACTCTCAAAAATAATCTTCATAAAACTGGATTTCTAATGGCGTATACTCTATTAAGCTATAATACAATGAGTTTAGAATCTAAACTCACTATCAAACTCCGAATCCCAAATGAAATAGATTCAGATAATAACTCCACCACTGCGCTATATTATGCAATGTTGTTCGTTGTTTGACCGAGGCTTACCCCATGCATAGATACCAACTCGTCAGAGGGCGAATAAATAACCCAAGTTGCGAAAGAAATATTCCATGTACTACGACAAGCACCATCAGCAAAACCAATATATGTTTGAAGAGGCATCGACATCTGCGACATCAAACGTAAAACCAAGATAAGCGGAAATAACGACGGAAAACTCAATCTCTAAGCTAAGCAAACTTTAATCTAAAACACACCAGCTAGAAGAAAAACTAACCTAACTAAAAAATAAATCTCTAGACATGTTTGAAGCATAATATCTCTTCAGGTAAAGACCATTTCTGGGTTTACCTAAAGAGACCCTGTCAAAGTCTACTAATTCATAGGCCCCTTTCGCTAGCTTTCGCTTGAAAACAAAAGGACCATGCCATATAGGCACGAATTTTCCAGTGCCTAATTTATCATTTTCTTGATCGTACAAAAGGACTAGATCTCCTTTTGAAAAATTTCGAGGGGTTACATTTCGATCATACTAAGCCTTAATACGTTTGGCATGAGATTTGATCGCTAATGCAGCATCACGGCGATTCTCATCTAGCTGAGCTAAGTATAATAAACGTCTTTCCTCTTCGGAAGTAGCTGGAAGTAATTTCGATGGGCCATTCGCAATGACCGGATTTCGCATTCAATAGGGTAGCACAGCTTTCGACAGAACCATAAAACTAGTTGGAAAGGATGCAACCCTGTGATGTTTTGACATGAGAAGAGTCTCGGTATGCCATTCTAAAATAACATGTTATTTCCAGTTCGACCGATGAATCCCCAATGTTCGCGATCATTGATAGACTAAGGAATTTGTTGATGGCTTCGAAATCAGACCATAGCTTGTGGATAATAAGAGATTGAAACTGTCGTGACGCAAAGCCAAGTTCGGTCTGTCAAGTTTGCTGGTCATCATAACGTTCGAAAATGACGCCCATGGTCAAGTGATAATCGCTTGTGAAAGCACCAAACCTAGCAATTATATGATGAATACGAAAATTGCAGTTGTTTTTCCGTCTACCTCAAATGTAGGCATCGCCTCGGCCCACTTAGTAAAATAATCTACCGCAAGGATAATGTACGCATGCCCCCCAGCCGAGTGAGGTTTACATGTAATAAAATCGATACCCCATATGGCAAAAGGACCAACGGCAATTATAGGGTGAAGAGGAGCAGGTGGAGTGCGCATCTTTCGATCAAAAATTTGACAATTGTGGCATTTTCGGACCGCAGTAATACAATGTTTAAACAAATATGGCCAGAAATAGCCAACGCGCAATATCTTTTGGGAAGTGGCATACCTAGACATATGACCGCCACACGCTCCAGAGTGACAGTCATTTAAGACCCTTTCGGCTGCCTCATGAGTCAAACAACGTCGAAAAATAGAGTCTGCCCCCATGCGATAAAGAGTATCTCCGATAATTTTTAACTGCTGGGATTGGAATCAGATTTTCCGACTGTCAGATCGTGAAAGATCTGGCCAAAAGGTTTGGGTTTGGAGATAATTGATGATATCTCCATACCACGGATCTAAAGTGCTGATGAGAAACAAAGATTCGTCCGCAATGGGCTCCTCCACCACAGTTTCTGTATCAACACGCGGGAAGTCACACATAAGTCCTGCCAAAACTAATGATTTCTTTGACTTGGACTTTTCAAATTCCAAATCAAACTCCTGCAAGATGACAATTCATTTGCAGTACTTGCTCCCCAACAACTGCTTGGTCAAAATATAGATCATGGGGTTGCAATCAGAAATGACCGTAATTTTCCGTAATAAAATGTAATGACGAAATCGTTGGACAGCTTGAACAGCTGCCAATGCCAATTTCTCCACATGTGAGTATTTTAGCTCAGTTGGATTCAACGTGCGACTAAGGTAATATATCACATGTTCCGTACCGAATTCTCCTCCTGAACTACACCATTCCCAAAATGGTGGAATAGGAAGCGGCGAGATACAAGTAGTAGTCCTGGTTGTAGTTGGGAGGATGCAACAGCGGTGCATGGGTCAACGCATGTTTTAACGCATCAAAAGATTTCTGAGCTATCTCATCCCAAAAGAATGAAGAATTTTTCTTCAACAACCGGGTAAAACCCTTTGTAATCTCGGGGTAGTTGGGGATAAATCGACGTAAAAAATTTGCTTTCCCTTGCAAACTTTGAAGTTGGTGAAGACTCGAAGGAGGAGGCAGCTTGATAATAGCTTCGACCTTCGAAGGATCGACGTGAATGCCGGATTTTGAAACTACAAATCCCAGTAATCGACCCATTTCAATGCAAAACACACACTTGTGGGGATTTAACAGAATTCGATAATGCCTACACCTCATGCGGATTGCTCGTAAATGGACGAGGTGATCAGCTCTATGTAAAGAATGAGCAGGAAAGTCATCGAGATAGGGTTGCACAAGGTGTTTTATATCGTGAAAAGCGTAAGACATAGCCCGTTGAAAAGTTACGTCGGCGTTCTTAAGGCCAAAAGGTAATTTGCAGTAAGCAAATGTTCCCCATGGACAAATGAATGTCATTTTTCGTTGATCGGTAGGCAGAATATTGATTTGATTGTAACCGGAAAAACCATCCATAAAGGAGAAAATTTCACTGCCGGCACAATCATCAATGATTTGATCGATATAGGGTGTAGGGTAATTGTCGTTTGGACATGCTCAATTAATGTCCCTATAGTTGATACAGATTCTTATTGTCCCCTACTTTTTGTTGATGGGAACAATATTTGATACCCAATCCGTTAACGGGATTGGATAAATGAAACCTGCTTTCAACAATTTTTCAACTTCTACTTTAATCGCAGCAGCTTTTCTTGGGTGAATCTGACACAAACGTTGCCGAATGGGTTTAGCGTCCAGGTAGGTTTTAATTTCAAGAACTACGATTGCTGGGTCAATTCCTGGCATTTCCTCATAGGACCAGGCAGACACATCGCGGAATTCTTGAAATAGGGCCTTGTATGTTTTGATTTCATCATCCGTACAAGAGGCACCTATATGAACATTTTCAATAATTCCAGGCTTAACCAAAATGTCAAGGGGAATAGTTTTAGAAATATTTCCCAAATTTAGCTCGGAATTAGGATGTTTCAATGGATTCTGAGCGTCCTTAACATATTCAGTTGTAAAGATTGATGAAAAATCATTTTCAAAACGATCTCTCTCGGGTAAAAATGAAGATCTGTGATGTAGATCTTCCCATGGTAATTGATCGACACATAGCATTTCACGGATTTGTTCATCTGAATGAACAAGTTCGGAAAACGTTTTTAATTTTGAGGTTGATGTTGAAAATCAGTCTTCATGGACTTCATTCATTAAGTCGATTTGGGTTGATGTTGGGTCGGAAAATGACTGCATGGTCTGATATGCAAATTCATATGGACACAAAGGCATAAGAGTACCAAATGAGTCTACCTCAATTTCAGAAGGGATGATCCAAGGATCATCATTAACGATGGTTCCTGATGAAATCATATGAATGGTTGCAGTAGAAGACGATGCGTTGATAGGAGGGAAAGGAAAAGTGCCCAGTAAACTGGAATCTTTAACTAACCCTACACCAACATCCTTATAAGGGATCATCGCTTTGCCAACATGCTGAATGCTCTCAGCAGAGGCTGGGTCGGATGAAAAGTATGATAACTGGTCTATAGTTACGATCTTTCCATTGTGAGGGAACTTTATAAGCCGAAAGACCGATGATACAAAAGCTGTCATAACGTAAGACCAACTACGACCCAAGAGAAGGTTGTAATCTAGAGGGGCATCAACCACCTCCACATCTAGAATAACGGTTTTTCCTTCAACCCCTATAGGTAGATCCTGTAAAATGCCGAAAGGATGAAACCCATGGCCATCAAAGGCCTTAAGAATTGTCGGGGATTGATTTAGCGGAGGAGAACCAAGCGATCTCCAACACTGTATCGACATAATGCACGTGGAAGCTCCCTCATCAATCACAGTCCTATGAACAAGTCTGTTTTTGACTATCACTGGAATCTGGACAGCCATTTGATGAGGTAGACGCGGTGCACTATTTTCTAAATCGAAGATTATAAGGTTCGGGTCCTGAGCGTCAATAGCTCCTATAGCCGAAAAAAATAATTTGCCCTGTGCTGGACATGATTGCAACACTTCCAAAGCTGACATTGCTGAGGGTGAAACAGCTAAATCGTCAACAATGTTGTAATTCTGAGCCACTCTCGCATGTGGATTGAAAGCAGACTTTTGAAGTACACCCTTTGTGGGTGGTTTGATTACTAATTCCGGGTTAGGTTTCTCGATCTGTAGCGGATCGGAAACAAGAGCTGAGGTTGATGGATTGGAATGAGAAGATTCTGCTTCTTTTCCATCAACAGGACTTTTACTTCCATAATCTTGCGATCGAGTCGCAATCCTTACATGAGACATCATCAAGATGGGTTCTTCATTGGCACTAGAGGATGAACCTATCATCTTACTATCTTGAGCTAGAAAAGGATCCTTCAAGACAGTAGGAGTTTGGGAACCTTTGTAGATCTTTGCAACTTCCGCCCGATGAGGGCAGTCTCTCGTATAATGGTCTTCATCGCAAATGAGACACGGATAACGAGGTTTGTGTTTTTCATCAGTGGGTTCCACTTTTTCGGGTTTCTCTTTTGAATTTTTCTCTTTATTCTTCTTCTTCCCTTTCTTCTTACCACCGGTTTTAGGTTTAGCTGTAGATGACTCTACAACGTGAATATCGGCGGAAAGTTCTGTGGAAGACTCTCCTTTCGGGGAATCTGGCAAGGTTATTATAGGAGAAGAATTATTAGAAGATTTCTTCTTACTTTTAGTATTCACCATGCCAATCATACCATCAGCAGCATGAGACCCTGAAGGAGCAGCAGCAATTTGATTTTGATTAGGTAGGTTGTGAATCTTCTCGTTTAACGTACCCGACTGAGTGTAAACCAAGTCAAGGTACTGCGCTTGAGCAATGACTTGCTCTTCAGTAACTACGCTGGCTTTAACTACAACTTCAGTGATCTTGGGCAATAAGGATTTTACAAACCACTCAGCTAAGATCTGATCCGGGATATAAACCTTCACTAAACGACGTCAACGTCTCCATTCATGGATATGATCTGAGATGTAAGTGGACGTCAACTGCTTTAACGCAGTTAATAATTCCATGCCATTTTCATATCTGACTGGCAACTGAAAATGAGTTAAAAACGAGGTAGCTAACTAACTAAAATCATAAAAAGTGGCTCGCGGGAATTCGATATACCATTTGGCCACAAGACCAATTAGAGTGCGGTGAAACAGACGTAAACGAATAGAATCATCGGAAATGGAGTTGGACGCACACCAAAGATGATAAGTCATCACATGGTTCGACGGGTCCTCTCCTGGTTTACCTTCGAATTTCGGAATATCACTGGGCAACTTATGCGGCATTGGCGGCCAATACAGAAGATAGTTGATTGGATCGTTCGTAAGGCATGTCAAGTCAGGTAAGTCCAAAGTTGCAATGAATGGTAACTGACAATTAGGGTCCCTGAAACTTGGGGTCTGCAAACCAGCCCCAGGAGGAGGATATCCAGGATAACTAGGAATGGGAATCACATTTGGGATATTTTGACCTCCTGGAAAGCCAGGATTAACCAGACCATATTGGGGTTGCTGAGGTTGTTGATATGTATACCCAGGGTACGGTTGATACTAATAGGTTGGTTGTTGCGGAGCAGGACCATATGGATACTGTCCTTGGTACGGAGGTTGATTAAAATGAGGTTGAGAAGTAACAACCATACTTCCTATAGGCATCTCAACCAAAGTCTGGACCGTAGATCCAGACTGAGGTAAAGAGGTCTGAGGGGTAGATACAAGAACAGTAGACACCGGAGCTGCCGATACTCCAGAAGAAGGTGGGGTAGATGGAGTAGATGTTGCAGTAGTTGCAGCAGACGTTTGAGGCGGAGTATAAGGTGTACTAGGCCCAGACTAAGAAACTACAGAAGGTGCATAAGCTTGAGCAGCAGACTGGACGGGTTGCTAAGATGGACCAGCGACCAAGGGTTGCCCAGGTTGGGATGACGACTGCACATTCAATTGCAAGACCTATTGAGATTGAGATGGATCCCACACCAAATTCGTTCCAGGGTATGGACCTTGAGGATATTGAGGACTATAACCGAGTTGAGGGTAGGGTTGATAATATGATGGACCAGAAGGCGGTTGGTAACCTTGAGATGGGTACTGACCTTGGGGTTGATAACCCTGAGGCACGTACTGATACTAGGTTTTACCTTGAGGTACATACTGATATTGAGGTTGATTTTGGGGTGCATATTGATACTGAGGTTGACCTTGGGGTACATATTGATACTGAGGTTGACCTTGAGATACATATTGAGTCTGGGGTTGACCTTGAGGAACGTACTGTCCCGTAGGTATGTACTGTCCTTAAGGTTGTCTCCCTGGCGCAAACTGAGTACCTTGAGGTTTCCCCCCAGGCATATACTGGGTACCCTAAGGTTGCCCCCGAGGCACATACTGAGTACCTTGAGGTTGCCCCCCAGGCGGTAACTGACCACCTTGAGGTTGACCTGACATCATTAGAATTTCTTCTGCACTCAACAGTTTAGTACCACTACTTCCAGTTAACAACTTTTGTTCGATAGGACGAGGAGATGCTCCCGAAAAAGTACCAGAGATGGACTGATACCCAGCGGGAACAGAAGGACCACCGTACAAATAGGCTTCCGAAGATTGAGAATACATGGATGACGGACTAGACATATTCAATGCAGGATAATGATCTCTAGGTGCAGGGTGATAAAAAATGTGAGGTGGTGAAAAACTAAGTCCTAGATTTTCTAAAAGATTGGTCAGTGAATGGTACCAAGAAGTGCTCCTAGGTGGACTATAGAAAATCGATTCACTCTCCCTAAGCTCAAAGATAGTTCGATTGTCCAGAAAATGAAAGCTTTCTTCGATATCCGAAATAGCAAGCTCTTCAATTGCTATGAGTCCAGCAGGAAGACCTTGGGTAATTACGGTTTCTACCCTAGGAGAACTAGGACCACTAGGAGTTGGAGAAACAAACTCTGATACGGGAGTAGGAGCAACATCAGATTCGAGTTCAGATACCTCAGGTTCCTCACCTATATCACTAGTAGACGCAATACTACCAGTAACTTCTGAAATTACTAACGGTTGAGAATCAGAATATTCTACCAATGAAGGTTCTCCTTCTTCAGGTGACCCACTTCTACCGCTACTTGGAGATACAAGGACTTTCAAGCCTTCAAGCTAGCTCAGTATGTCTTCAGGAGGTTGACCCCGAAGTCTACGGGAAGTCCTCAGTAACTCAGCCACATTAACAAACTCAGGGGATTGGCCCCGAAGTCTATGGGAATGCCTCGGTAATTCAGCCACAGTTAAAGACTTTTAACTACTTCACACACAAACAAGTAATCTCAATGAAAACCACCTAAAGTCTCTAAAGAACCAAACAAATTGAATCACACGCCTAAAGAATCTAAGAGATCAAACACACACAAACAATAACTTTCCGGACCGAAAACACTAATTGGTGATGAAATCCAACGTCGCAGAGTTCGATACAGAAATAGAGGTTGGAACAGTTACCCCAACAACCTGCTTAATGAATAGACTGGCACAAGTTTCTCCACTTAACCATCTCAAGTGAAGAGAACCCCCCAAAAAATCCAAGTGAGTCTAGCTGACGTCTGCTCCAGGTACAGTGGGATCTTCCCGCCACCGTCACCTTAGGAAGAATCCTAGATAATATGGTCACTAAGGTTACCAACAGAAACAAATATACCTGGGGGAACAGTCTACGATTCGATACGCACGCAAGGGCAGAGTAGCAAGATCAATCCCCTTGAAGGCTCCTCGACATAAACCGAGGTTTACCAATAAGTGACCCCAGGCTCCTCGACAATGGTTAATCCGAGGTTTACCGTTTGTAATACGTGAATATCTGGCATCATTCCTAATGAGGAAGGATTGATTCCTACACTGGGGTTCGGACACGATCTCATGCTTCTCCTTTAAGAGGAGCTTTCCCAGAGCATAGATGCAACAATTGGATTTCTCCTATTGCAAGATAAAGCTACTTGTTTGTTTTACAATCTTGGAGAGTTAATTACTCCCTACTCCAAGATACTAGCCTAAGCTGTGTTGGTGTATTAGAGCCCTAGAAACAAAAAATTTGCTAGATTTTTTTTCTTTTTAGCGTGATTTTTAGTGGTTTTTGATTAAGTCAAGAGGTGATGGAGATGAAACTTGTGGTGTAAAGATTCGACTCAAAATCACTACAAAATGCACTTAAGATGATTAAACGATCTTTTCTCTTCAATGAAGTTCTAGCTAGGAAAGAATTGGAAAATGCAAATATTTGAAAACACAAATCTTTCTTAACAACCAAATCAAAAGAAGAGTATTCGTATCAATGCACTCAAAACGAGACAACTAATTATTTTCACAAGAATTCTCTTTTTCATTTGAACACTCAAATGCTACCAAGACAAACTTTTTTCAAAAGAGACCTTTCATATTTTTTTTAGAAAACATTCAAAATTATAACTAAAGCAAATCTTTGAGAAAACTATGAATAAAGCAAACTTAAGAGCTACAAACTATGAAAACCTATTTGAAGTAAAAGCTCACAAAAGTATTTTTGAGGATGTTTTACTTGGCTATAAACAAACCAAGGACCAATTTGTCCAGAATCACAAATAAGTCAAGAACAACCAATTTTGTTTTCTTTTTAAAAATGAAAATCCAAACTTTCAATCAGAAGCTTTTCGAAGTTTTGTAAAGAGAAAATTCAAAGCGGATTCCTCAATCAAGGGGAGATTTCATAAATGGTCAGACTCATAAGAAGGCTAGTAGACACTAAGGTGATCTGAAGTCCCTACAGCTTCTAAGCTCAGAGCCACTACACAACCAAATTGAAAAACAAACCCAACAAGCAAAAGTCCTAGGAATTTCAGCTAAAACCCTAATGCTAATGAAATTAAACCAAGGAAAGATTTCAACTAGTCACATGCAGGTATGGGCGGAGGATAACTACTACAAAAACAAGATAAAACTAATTTAAAGAGTAAAACTCAAAATTTCAAAATTTTATCACGGTACGTAGGTTCAGAGTTTACGGAGGTGCGGGTATGCTCTGTGCACAAAATAAAGTGCGTACAGGTAAGCACTTGATACACGTGCAGACTGCGAACTTCGACTAAAGTAATGAAAAAAAAAACAAACCTAAATCCACTAAGTCTACCCTAGTCCACATACAACAAGCCAAAAACAGAAACAAAAAGGCAAGTTTCTCAAGCCAAAGAAAAACGAGGAAAACAATCAAGTCCCCAGTGGAGTCACCATTTTGTCACGCGGAATGAGTCGATCTTGTGGACAAGATAAACCTTCCTAGAATCTAATGAAGACCTAGTGACAAACAAACCAACCAGACACTATCTTTATCTAAATGTTCTTTATAAATAATGGCAAACAAATGTGTTTAAGGCCTACCTCATGTCCAACGCAAGTTTGGGGATGTCTTTGCTCCTTCGATCCAAGTAAGTTCCTTTGTCACAAACCTGCAAACATAAGTTCCTTTGTCACAAACCTGCAAACACAAACAAGGCAAACGATTAAATAACACCTGAACAACCAGTATTATAAAACATATTTAACATGAAATTCAAGGAGTCCATGAAACAAATAACATGAGATACTTGTTGAGAAAAATGAGCTTCATTGTATTAATTCAAAAGGAGAAGAACTTTACAACCTTTGCCTTGACGTTGTACAAGCTCCTCCCAGGGTCCAACAAGAAGTCTCCTCTACTTTGACAAGCTTCACTCACTCCCCCAATGAAGCCAAAAAGGTATGTGATCTCTCCTCTTAAGCTCAAATAGGAAGTCTTGATTTCACTAGCATTTACCCTCAAAAGTTCAGCTTCTAACCTCTCCAGCCACTGACCCAATGCCTCAATTTATAGTGCAATGGAGATCAGTTACCAAGTCCTCCTTCAAAGGGATAGAATCCTCCTTCAAAGGGATAGCTCCTCTTAACAAGGGATTAGTTCCTCCTATTATGGGATGCATGAACCACTTGGAGCGAACAATCCACGTAACAAATGCTTCTCGAAAACTCTAGAATTAACCCAAAGTGAGTTTTTTAACATAAAAATTGCGCCTTTTGACTTTTACAGGGGTACGCACCCTCCTCTTTACATACAGAGCGTATAATTATGCAGATATCCTAAACAAAAGGTGCGGGCCCGCAGGCAAAAGTGAGAGAAAGTGCGGAACCAGAGTTACATTGCTTTTTTGATGTCTTTCTCTCATTTCTAAAGCTTGTTTTGAAGAGCTGAGGTTTGAGACTTGCTTAGAAGCTGGTATAAGTGGTGATAGACCCATACCGACTGCAAATAATCAAGGTGACGATATTTTTGTGTAACAGATTGCCCCCTAAAGTGCGAAGTCTGTAGTATATGAGGATTTTTTCATTTATCATATAGGAAGAGTGAAGTGCTTTATCATTTCGAGGATCATCTTGCGGAGAGCCCGGTTGGAACCTGTAAAAACATTCAATGCAAAATATATATATGGGATCATATCATCACTGAGGTAGGCATTCCCATTCTCAGATAAAAACTGACTAAGAGATTGAAAACTGACTAGAAGACTAACTGCTGCTCTGATATAGGAATGATCTCATAACACATCATAAGTACAGACACATGTGGACACAGTATGGACGCAGCCATCTGTTTATGAATAGTCCATAATATAATGAATACAAAATTCCTCGCAGCCTCGATGGTGGAAACTAGATCTAGGATCTTCATTTCTACGTCTCGAAACAGTATGATTCTATCCATGCGATTGAATGTGTCGAAGTCGAACATGGTAGAAACCGCTTGATTACTAGTCAATGATGTAAACTATTAACAAGCGTGAGAGAAACCACCAGTAATGACAATGGCTCTCAAAGTACTCAGCACAATCCATGAAATGTGATAAGATGTGTTGATGTCGAACATGTCACGGAATCCTTTGATGAAAGTCAATGATGTAAACTGTCGTCAAAGGCGAGAAACCTGCCATTGAGGCATGCAGATCTCAAGGTACTGACGATTCCTAGATCATCTTTCTAGATAATGAGTCAAAGTCGATAGAAAGCGATCTGTCGTAAGCAAGCTCACGACACGAAATCATAGATCAAGTTGAAGAAATTTAGTTGCAAGGACTGACTCAGGGATGGTCAAGATGGATGACAGACATTTTACAGATGAACGGCTTATTTGCACTGAGCTCTTGAACACATAACGACACGACAGATGGTTTGGTGATGATTGACCCAAAGTTAATACCCAGAAACTGGCTGAAGACTTTCAATATGGTTTGATCAACTTGTTAGGTAAAGGATTTCCCAACCCAGGTGAATGAAAGTGTCGTGTTCAAGAGTGGTTATAAAGTATGACAAACAGACTCACTTTTCTCTCTTTTCCCCCACCATTTCTGGCAAGTACCTCTTTATTTTTTACAAGCTTGAGGAGGATAACATATGCTTGATTATAAGCTCACCCTTCGGGTTAGTCCAACTTAGTTTAAATTCGAACCCTAAGAAGGAGTGGTCTGTTCCTGTTTGTAATAGAATAGGTCCTTTACTGTCGAATTTTAACGAGTCCAGTTTAGGAGAAACTTGGTGTTTTTCACTTTTAGAGAGTCTGAAAAAACTTAAGAAAACTCCAGGGTTTGACTTTTTTCGTAAATTTGTGTCTCCCAAGCCCGAAAAAAGTATAAAATAATACTTGAGAGAACCGCTTGATCTTTTACGACCAAGGAGTACTTTTCGTTTTAGTGTCTTTGACCCGAAAAAGTAAAAAAGTGACCAAGGACACATCGTTTTATAACCAATATCGAATTTGAAATGACAAAAATCCGGAAATCTTTTTATGTTTTTACGATCAGAAAAGAGTTGTAAATCGACCATCTTTTAATTCTGTTTTAATGAGTTTAAAAGAAAAACTCGGCAATCTTTTCATGTTTTAGGAGTCAAAAAAGGGCTTAAAAGGTGACTCTGGTTGAAAATGATAGATTTCGCCTGAATAATCCTGTTATCTTGCACAAAACACAAACATTACTCATACCTGCTTGAAAGAGATAAAAATGTCGCAATAATACCTTTTTAAAGTGAAACATAAACAAATTTGTAATTTATTTACTCAAAAAACTTATAAAAAGGGGGTTTTACCATTCATTTTTACCATTTGTGATTTGGGTGAGGAAATAGTGCTTTTGCTCCGAAAACTTCCCGAGAGGATTGCAGAAAATCCAATCGTCGGAATCAGACGTTGTATTTACCAGGTAATCCACATCATCCTTCTCTTGTTTTTTAACCGTTTCATTTTTTCATTTAGTCTTGTATTTTGTTTTTTAGGAGGGTTTTTGGGCGAAAAACCCGCGCTCAGGGTACGCAGGCTCACCACTGTGAACCTGCGAACCCCGACTTTTTCTCCTTTGGGAAAAAGCTCGGGGTCCGCACCTTCCATGTGGACAAAGTGCGGTCCCACGCACTGTGTCCAACAAGAAGGATTTGTGTTTCTGTTTTTGGCTTGTTGTGTGTGGCTTTGGGTAGACTTAGTGGATTTAGCTTTGTTTTTTATTTTTCATTACTTTGGTCGAAGTCCGCAGTCTGCACGTGTATCACAATGCGTACCTGTACGCACTTTTACTTTGTGCACAGAGCGTACCTGCACCTGGGTAAGCTCTGCACCTGCGTATCCTGCTAAATTTTTGAAAATTTTGACTTTTGCTCTTTCAGTTAGTTTTATTTTGTTTTTCTAGTGTTTATCCTATGCACGTACCTGCATGTGACTGGTTGAAATATTTCCTTGGTTTAATTTCATTAGCATTAGGGTTTTAGGTGAAATTCCTAGGAGTTTTACTTGTTGGGTTTGTTTTTCGATTTGGTTGTGTAGTGGCTCTGAGCTTAGAGGATGTAGGGACTTCAGATCACCTTAGTGTCTACCAGTCTTCTTGAGAGTCTGACCATTTATGAAATCTCCCCTTGTCGAGGAATTTGCTTTGAGTTTTCTCTTTACAAAACTTCGAAATACTTGTGATTGAAAGTTTGGATTTTCATTTTCAAAAGGAAAACAAAATTGGTTGTTCTTGACTTATTTGTGATTCTGGACAAATTGGTCCTTGGTTTGCTTGTAACCAAGTAAAACATCCTCAAAAAGACTTTTTGTGAGCTCCAAGAGGACCATGGAAGCCTATTCAACCTAATATGATGCAAGAGCCTAATTCACAATTTCAAGCTTATGCACATCCATCTCAAAGTAATTGGAATGCACCCTTTCCTTTGCAACCTTGGCCATATCAACCCCAAAACCAATTTTGGCAACAAGGTTGACAAGGAACTTATGGGAGCCATCCACAATATCCTCAATATCCTCCATACCCAACTCCATGTTATCCCTACCATTCACCACCACCACAACCATAACCCCAACCACAACCATCTCAAATATCCACTCCCACTCAACTACTTGTACCACCATTTCTGAAACACACAATGAAGTAGCTTAGCCCACTTGCAATGTTGAGGTACAAAACTTCCAAACATCTCCTCTTGATCTAAATGGTATTCATCTTAGCTCAAGAAGAGTATCACAACGAAGAGATTATCTTGATATCATTGAATGACAACATGCAGAAAAACAAGATTCAAATGAGAAGACCATGGAATCCGCTTTGAGTTTTCTCTTTACAAAACTTCGAAAGACTTGTGATTGAAAGTTTGGATTTTCATTTTCAAAAGGAAAACAAAATTGGTTGTTCTTGACTTATTTGTGATTATGGACAAATTGGTCCTTGGTTTGCGTGTAACCAAGTAAAACATCCTCAAAAAGACTTTTTGTGAGCTCCAAGAGGACCATGGAAGCCTATTCAACCTAATATGATGCAAGAGCCTAATTCACAATTTCAAGCTTATGCACATCCATCTCAAAGTAATTGGAATGCACCCTTTCCTTTGCAACCTTGGCCATCTCAACCCCAAAACCAATTTTGGAAATAAGGTTGACAAGGAACTTATGGGAGCCATCCACAATATCCTCAATATCCTCCATACCCAACTCCATGTTATCCCTACCATTCACCACCACCACAACCATAACCCCAACCACAACCATCTCAAATATCCACTCCCACTCAACTACTTGTACCACCATTTCTGAAACACACAATGAAGTAGCTTAGCCCACTTGCAATGCTGAGGTACAAAACTTCCAAACATCTCCTCTTGATCTAAATGGTATTCATCTTAGCTCAAGAAGAGTATCACAACCAAGAGATTATCTTGATATCATTGAATGAAAACATGCAGAAAAACAAGATTCAAATGAGAAGACCATGGAATCCGCTTTGAGTTTTCTCTTTACAAAACTTCGAAAGACTTGTGATTGAAAGTTTGGATTTTCATTTTCAAAAGGAAAACAAAATTGGTTGTTCTTGACTTATTTGTGATTATGGACAAATTGGTCCTTGGTTTGCGTGTAACCAAGTAAAACATCCTCAAAAAGACTTTTTGTGAGCTCCAAGAGGACCATGGAAGCCTATTCAACCTAATATGATGCAAGAGCCTAATTCACAATTTCAAGCTTATGCACATCCATCTCAAAGTAATTGGAATGCACCCTTTCCTTTGCAACCTTGGCCATCTCAACCCCAAAACCAATTTTGGAAATAAGGTTGACAAGGAACTTATGGGAGCCATCCACAATATCCTCAATATCCTCCATACCCAACTCCATGTTATCCCTACCATTCACCACCACCACAACCATAACCCCAACCACAACCATCTCAAATATCCACTCCCACTCAACTACTTGTACCACCATTTCTGAAACACACAATGAAGTAGCTTAGCCCACTTGCAATGTTGAGGTACAAAACTTCCAAACATCTCCTCTTGATCTAAATGGTATTCATCTTAGCTCAAGAAGAGTATCACAACCAAGAGATTATCTTGATATCATTGAATGACAACATGCAGAAAAACAAGATTCAAATGAGAAGACCAAAGAATCATGGGTTGCACTTGATCAGAGATTGGGAAAGTTCCCTTGTGTTTACCATCAGATCCTCTGTGTGTTCAAGAGAAAATCAGCAAAAAGAAGAAGATCTAAATTTCATGGAAGAAGAAGACATTCAAGATGATCCAAATCAACAAGTGGACCAGGGGCATCACAACTACATTGAAATGTGGTTCTAGATAGTCACTAAGTTGCAGCAATACTCTCTTCTTCAACTATGCTTGATATCATCAAATTCAAAGCATTTCATCTCTTACATTTAGGTACATGTCAAAGAATACGTTTCGAGCCTACACATGATTTTATCTGTCATCCAGTTATGCAAGTGGCTCTATTGAAAGTATTCCTACACTTGAAAATGATTTTGTTTTTTCAAGTAGAGTAGGATAGGAAAAGAAATAAAAAATGAAAAATAAGAGAAAAAATAAAATATTATGTGAAAACCTCCTTTGAGGTGACGGATGTTGGGTCATTGATTGAAAATCTCCATGAGGCAGTCAATCGGTTGAAAAAAAAAAAAAAAAATCCTAGGTGAAAACCTCCTTTGAGGTGCCTAGGCAGGCCTACTAGTTGAAAAACCTCATTGAGGCGGCTAGTAGGCCTAGAAGAAAAAATAAAAATATTTGCTCCATGTATCTCTCTCTCATGAATGCAGGTGTTCTCCAACCTCTGCAAACAACAAAAACAAGTCAGTCACCAAAGAAAATTTGATCAAAAGCCTAGTCAAAGGAAGTCAAACTTGGACTTTATCCTCCTTTGCTCAGATGCTCCAGAAGGACCAAGGCCATGCCAATCCATCGCAATCATATATTTCCACTATCCACTCATCATTCTCAAGTTTTTACCACTCATTTTCCTTATTGTCCAAAATGCTCTAGGAAGATCCTATAGTTACCACAAGGAACAAAAATACATAGAGCGGAAGATTATTTTTGTCATATATTGAAAACCATGCATCTGTTTTCCAAGTTGTTTCAGGGGGAGATGCATATGGATGATAGTAACATGCCGAAGCAATTTCAGCAAATTTTGGTGCACACTTTTTGAGAAATTGACCTCCATCACCCACAACCATTTTTGAATTTTCTCAATATTTGTGCATCCATTTGAAAACATGTTTCATGGGGAGATGCATATGGATGATGGTAACATGCCCAAGCAATTTCAACGAATTCCAGTGCACAATTTTCGAGAAATTAACCTCCATCACCTACAACCATTTTTAATTTTTCTTCAGATTCGTGTATCCATTGGCCAATATTTTTTATGGGGAGGTGCATAAGGATGATGGAAACATGCTTCAAAAATTTCAAGTCAATCCATTCTATTGTTTGGAATATATGGACAAAACAAGTCTTCTACATGAGGTTGTCCTAAATTACTACAGAAGATCTTGTAGTAATATAGGATGGCCAAGAAGAAGCTACAAGAGGCAATGTGTTTGGAGAAAGGGGTCAAAAGGTCATGTATTCTTTAGGGAAGGTTGATATAGGTCTCTCAACACCACTTTCATCACTCATACACTCCATCTAACCAAAATCCATCTTCAAATTCCAGTTTGCCTTACATGAAAAAAATCAGAAAAAACTTTTTCATCAACTTTTCCACCACCTCTTGATGATTTTAACCCTGTCTTTATGCCTCCTATTACTTTCCATCAATCCCACATGCAACGATGAGGTATTGAAGAGGAATTAAATGACTACTGCATGAAGAGGATTCCTCCTGTAAGCAGCCTACACAGTTACAATAGAACTAATCATCAATTCTTTTTTCACTCACACAACAGAAGATCTAGCCACCCTAAGCGGCATGAAGCCATTTCTAAAGATTGAAAAGGGGGCACAACCTCCTTAGGAAGTAGTCCATCCACTCCACCAGCAAAATATCGAACATTGGAAAGAAAATTGCACATAACAACCCTATCAGTCAAATAAACAACGGATAATGAAGACTTGTGCAGAAGCAAGCAAAGAAAATTAGCACCTCCAGGGAAGCATGGATCTATCATCAACTCAACAGCAGCATGTGTGCCTCTCCAACGACCATCAGGTAGGTACATGTATACAATATTCTTGACCTCTTATCTTGAGCATATTATAGTTAGAAATTTTTTGTCAATGCATAAGAGGTGAGGTTTTATAAAGCTAAGGATGGGTCAACAATCTCAGTCACCCTCAACTAGTTAATTGCAGCTAACTCCCTCACTCATGCAATGTGGAAAATTCAAATTAGGAAGGGTGATGATTTTGAGGAGTGGGGACAACAATTAAAAGAGGAAATTTGTGCAAAGGCCAAGTCACCAAAGCACTCCAAGCCCTCCATCCATTTCATATCCACTATCTATCCATCATCCATCCATCCCATTTCATAAGAAGAATTAACATTTTTCAAGAAAAACCCTACACTCTATCTCGCCCTGAAATTTTCTTGAAAAAACACACGCAACACATCCTCTCCATTTTCAAAAACCTGCACTACTCCCTCTCATCCCTAACATCATCCTCCAAACCCTCTACATCATTTCTCATCAATCCCATACAGTTAGAATACCTTGGAAGAGAAGGAATGACTACTACAGGAAGGTAGAATGTTGCTACAAGAAGGAATAAAGGAACAAATTGTGCTAAAAACCAAAATGGTAGTGCCTAAGAGAGACCTAATCAAAATAGAGAACTCAAAATCCCATTAGGCAATCATCTAGGCCACAAAAGAGAAGAAGAAGGCAACAAAATGCAAGAAGGCATTCACCATCAAAATAGAACTCAAACTGCAGTGATGAAAAGAGGCTTTCCAAGGGGTCTCTAATCTATTTCTACATTTTGTCCAAGGCCTCCAAGATCTTATAGAAAGGGGAGAAAATAATGGAAAATCCAATCCAAAATGGCATTAAGGGGCATGGAAGTCAATTTGAGGGCCTAGCCTAGGCTCAAACTATCATTTCTACTCAAAACAGGTTTAACTTAGGGTACTACAGGGTTTCATGTAGTTACTAAAGGAATTATTACATGATGTCCTAGTTTATTATAGGATCTCATCTAAGGGCATTTTGAGGGTTCCAGGGGTGTCCAAGTGGTGGAAAAAGGAAGGAGAAGAGTGGAAAAGGATATGGAAGAGCTTGTCAAACTAAAAAATCTTAAAGAAACCATCTTGCATAAGGGGAAAAAGGAAAGAACATACAAAACAAGGAGGCCACCAAGGCCATGAATGAGGCACAATGAGGTCAGTAAGTTACTCAGAGGATGAGCAACACTTTCAGCAGAGAGGTATGATGGGCCTCCAAAGTAGACATAAATTAAGGCCCATATGACCATCCTTCAGCACATTAAACGTCTATTTTTACATTGGATAATGTATTTTTAACTTTAATATGTTCATTAGGAAGGTTTATGGATAATTTCATATTTGTGCCTAATATTATTTATTTTTGTGGAAAATTGTGAGAATATTGGGCATATTATGAAGATTTGGAGGAGGAGATAATTTAAGGACTTGCTCCCTACTACAGGAGGATCAATATTAAATAATAAATCAAGAAGATATTCTAAAATTATTGCACAGATTCTAGAGCTCCAATGATTGAGAAAATCTAGGAATGTATTCCTTGTCATTTAATGCATATTCCTAGTATTGGGAACCGGATCCACTATTTGAGGGATTTTGGTGGGGAAAGCTTCCCCCTTTCATGGGGAATGCCTCCTAATCATTTTGTATAAGTACCAAGTCAAATTTGTGTTTAAGGATGGATTTTTCATAGTCTTCTTGTGGAGAGAACTCGTATTTTTGCAACTCCACTTTCATTTCTTGCAGGGATGTAACTGTATTGGTGGAATTAATGAAGATTGGTGCCATTTTCAGCTTCTAAATCTTAGTCTCCTCCATAGGACTCTGATTTTCCTTGGGCTTAGCCATCCCAGGAGCCTCAAAGCCCTTTTGTATCATTTACTTTTCTTCTTTTCACTTCTTATTCACATGCATCTCTTGTTCTTTTCTTTTTTTCTATTTCTGCATTTAGTATTAATTATTTCTTGTTGTAGTATTGGGTTAAATGGTTTAATTAAGTTATTTTTTAGGATCGCAAGCATAATTTCATCATTGGAACAATTTTGGAAGGTCATAGTAATCACTGAGCTACTTGGATTAGTTTGCTTATTCCCAAATCTAGATCTCTAGAAGTCCCTTGTGGCAAATAATAATAAATTTCTGCTATTTTTTAGAGCATGCTAATGAGATTCAATTGAGTTGATGCCACTTGCATTATATCACAAAAACATTCTAGTTAATAGCAAAATTTACCCCATTGAATTTTCACTTGATTAGGTTAGGAATTTGAAAGATTTACTAGCTCACTAGTTCTCGAATTTCTAGATTTTAGACTAGTAATTTTCTGTTATTTTTAGCATGGATTAACAGAGGTCTTTTTGAGTGATCCCACTTGGAATGGATACCTAAAACATCCTAGTTAATAACAAAAATTTTCCCATCCAATTTGGATTCGATTTGCTTGGTCATTCAGTGAATTATAACTTCCTATAGCAAATTTGTAACCTCCTGTAGTAGCTATAAGATCTCCTGTAGTAGCTACAAGATCTCCTGTAGCAGCCTTCCAACATGTATATACTTGCCCATATTCGCTCAATAATCTTGGTTTTGGTCGCTTAGGGTTGAAACATGACCCCTAGGCTCTAAATCAATGGTTGAGGAAGAAATAGAACATGCCTTTTTACAATGTAAATTACAATTACACTTTGTTATTCTTACCTGGGATTAATTTATTTTCCATTTCTTCAATTATTTTAGGATCTTATTTTATTACATTCACTCCATTACATCATGATAGCAAAGGAAGCACACATTGTATGTTGCACATATAGTGTTGATACCTCTTAAATTTGTACGAACCCTAGGTTGATAATTAAAGTTGGTAGCCTTGGGAGTTGTAGCATTCTTGTTGCAATACTAAGGCTCATCACCTATAACCTTCTTTAAGCGTGAAACATGGAAAACTGGGTGTATTCATGAAGATGCACGAAACTCCAATTTGTATTCCATAGTACCAATCTTTTGCAACACCTTGTAAGAGCCATAATAATTGGGTGATAATTTGTTATCCTTCTTGGCTTGCTTAAGGGACATTTTTTTGTATGGCTATAATCATAAAAATACCCAATCACCCACATCAAAACTTCTGGCATTACAATTTTAATTTTCCTATTATTTAATTCGATTATGTGATAGAGTTAGGTTACCCTTTAAGATTTGGAGAACTATTTTTCGATGCTCGATGGGATTTTCATCTGCTTGAACCTTTGAATTGTCTCTTAAAGGTGATGTGATGGAAAATGGATGATATTGGGTTTTTATATTATTTCCACGACTAACCAATGTAGTGAACTGAGGGGTTAAAGGGGCCCCCCTTTCGTTGCGCTAATTGCGTAGCAAGGGGGTGGCAAACCCCCCTGTCTGAGGGGGTTTGAGGGGGGCAGGTAGCCCCCCTCCACAAGGTTCGGGGCAGTGTCCCAAGAAAAGTTTTTTTGGACCCTATATTAAGTTGGGCGAACCTACCTATGGTTTTTGGTCCATGGTTTTGGACATGATGGTTTTCGGTCCATGGTTCTGGACGCAATGGTTTTTGGTCCATTGTTTTGGACGCGATGGTTTTCGGTCCATGGTTTTGGACGCAATGGTTTTCAGTCCGTTGTTTTGGACACGACAGTTTTTTGGTCTATGGTATTGGATGCTTCAGCATGTACAAATATTTATTGTAACATTGAAAGGAAGATAATGAAAAATCAAGATGGTAGTCCCGATTTTTGGATCCAGTGGGAAAATCTCTGTGTATATGTGTTTTATGTGTTATGCTCTCGCATTGTTTATTTTCTATGTTTTATAATTTGTATGCAGGTAATTTATGTATGGGGTTAAAACCTACATTTGGTATCAGAGCTATTTTGGCTTCAAGGGGACACCTTTGTTGATGAGGGGTTTCACTCGGGCCTATGGTACACCCTGTTCACTGGGAGATCTACGAGATCGATTCTAGTGGTAAAAGAAGATGGCAAGCAGTGTAAAGATAGAGATTGAGAAATATAATGGTCAGAGTTTTGAGTTGTGGAAACTCAAGATGGAGGATCTATTGGTGGATAAACATCAGTGGATCATGGTATATCCAAGTATTAACCAACGGGAGTGACCGATGAAGAATGGAAGAATTTGGATCAAAAGGCAAAGAGCACAATACAATTGTGTGTCTTAGATTCAATATTGTTGAATGTATCAGGGGAAGCTACGGCGAAGGATTTGTGGGACAAGTTAGGGACTTTTTACCAATCTAAGTCTCTTGTGAATAAACTGTTCTTGCGGAAAAAGCTATATAACTTGAGAATGAAAGATGGAGACTCGGTGACAAAGCATCTAAATGCGTTTAATATTGTGGTAAGTCAGTTATCGTCTGTTGATATCAAAATTTCAGATGAATATAAGTGCATTATTTTGTTGTGTTCTCTACCATATTCGTGGGATATTCTGGTTATTGCAATAGGTAGCAATGCAACTGCCTTGCAGTTTGATGAAATAGTCTCCTCCTTGCTAACGGAGGAGATGAAATGGAAAAACATGGAGAGCCAAAATGGTGATGCCTTGTCTATATGAGGACAGTCCCAGAACATAAACAAAAATAAGTCATCGAGTGGGAGATCTAAATCTAGAGGGAGATCTAAATCTCCAACTGGTGTGTTGGAAATGCAAAAAGGAAGGGCACTACAAAAGGGACTGTAAATCTAAAGCTCCTGATAAAGGAAAGGGATCTAATGCTGCTCCTTCTGCAGAGGAGAAAACCACCTCAGATGAAGGTGGGGATGTGTACTTGGCTTCTTCAAGTACACATGTAGATCATGAGGCATGGTTGATTCACTCAGGTGCATCCTTTCACTTCACTCCCCATAGAGAGTGGTTTTGCAAGTATGAGAAATATGATGGTGGTGATGTCTTCTTAGGGGATGATAGGAAGGCTAGAATCGTTGGTCTCAGAAAAGTAAAGTTGAAGTTGCAAGGTGGAAGGGTTAGAACACTTCCAAGTGTTCTACATATTCCTGAATTGGCCAGAAATCTGATTTCTGTAAGCAAGATAGATGATGCAAGTGTAAAAACAGTGTTTGAGAAGGATACCTGCAAGATGGTTCTAGGAGCACTAGTATTGATGCGGGGAGTTCGGACCGAAACTTTGTATAAGCTACAAGGTAGCACTGTTGTTGAAGGGTGCAACAGTTTTGTGGTTCCTGAAAGCGGAGCAGAAAATCTAGTGGTCTCTGGAGAGAAGACCATGTTGTGGCATCAAAGGCTTGGACATATTGGAGAGAAGGGCCTTCTAATACTTCATGGTAAAGGTATGGTAGAAGGTATGAGTAATAGCTCTCTCAATTTTGATTTCAGTGAAAATTGTGTATATGGGAAGTAGAATCGGGTGAGTTTCCCCTCTGGTGGTAAGAGGGCGAAACGGATATTAGAGCCTGTGCACAGTGATGTGTTTGCACCTGTGAAGGTTCCATCACTGGGTAAGTCTGTGTACTATATATTATTTATAGATGACGTCTCAAGGAATACATGGATATATTTCCTTAAGAAGAAATTTGAAGTATTTGAAAGGTTTAAAGAATTTAAGGCTCTGGTGGAAAACTAGACATAGAAGAAGATAAAGGTGCAGAGGACAGATAATGGTGGAGAGTTTTGCAATAAGGAGTTTGGAGAATTTTGTAATAAGTGTGGTATAGCATGGTCGAAGACTACTCCATATACACCTTAGCAAAATGGAGTTGCAAAAAGAATGAACAAGACGTTGATGGAAAGGGCAAGAAGCATGCTCAGTGATGCCGAGTTAGGGCAGGAGTTCTGGGTAGAGGCGGTGGAGACAGCATGTTACCTAGTCAACTGATCACCTTCATCAGCGTTGGAGGATAAGACTCCACAAGAGGCATGGACTGGTAAGAAACCCTCTCTTTCACATCTGAGGGTATTTGGATGTGATGCATATGTACATGTTCCAAAGAAGAAAAGAACCAAGATGGATAGTAAATCTGAAAAGTGCATCTTTATTGGGTATAAGGATGGTTTAAAGGGTTATAAGCTTTGGAACCCAACAACAAGGAAGGTTGTGTACAGATGAGATGTGGTGTTCAGAGATGTGAAAGATGTTATTAAACATGAAGTCCAACCAAAGGAACTTGAGAAGACAGAGTTTGAGCTAAAGGAGGAAGAATCATACTATATAGCAGAGGAGGAATCAGAAGATGAAGAGCCACAAACTTTGGGTGTAAGAAGATCAGTTTGAGAAAGAAGGCAGCTAGAAAGGTATAGTCCATATGCTTTCTGTTCAATTTTTACTTTATCTATTACTGATGATGATCCCAGAACTATGAAGGAAGAAGTAGATTCAGAGGATGGAAAACTCTGGAAAGAGGCCATGGTTGATGAAATGGCATCTTTGCACAAAAATGAGGCTTGGGATCTGGTGGAGTTGCCGGCTGGAAGGAATCCCATTGGCAGCAAATGGGTGTTCAAGAAGAAGACAAATGCAGAAGGGAAGGCGGAGAAATACAAAGCTCGGTTGGTAGCAAAAGGTTATTCCCAGGTGCCGGGAATTGATTTTGGTGATATTTTTTCTCCTGTTGCCAAGGTGTAACTTCTATTAGATTACTTTTATCTGTTGCTGCTACTTTTGATTTTGAGGTAGAACAGATGGATGTGAAGACAACATTTCTTCACGGGGATTTGGAAGAGGAAATCTACATGAAAGCAACCTGAAGGCTTTGTGGTGAA
>APFE031490448.1:11479-61519 GCA_000404065.3 Pinus taeda
CTTCCAAGGGCCCAGATTAAGCAGTTGGGCTCCTTTGATTCTCTACCTATCTAAAATCTGCCAAGATTAAGCTGTTTGGACAGATTGTTCATTCTCTATATTCTAAAATAGGAAATTGAAACCTAGGGAGACCAAGATTAAGCTATTTGGACCTCCCTTTAGCTTAAAATTCTACAAAACTGGAATGACTCTTCAAAATTGGAATGCAGTGGATGAAATTTGAGTAGCATTCTCTCATGGCCACTTTCTTTGGTGTCTGTCAGCAAATATGGAGCATTGCAGCATGCAAAGTATGACATATTTGGCCTGTAAAAATGTCAATCATGAAATATGAGTAACCTGCTGCAGTAGGAGGCTAACAGACAGAATAGACAACACATATGCCTTCCTTCAGTCTTCCAAGCCTCCTATTTCCTTGCGCAGTTTCTCCTGGATCCTCAAGCTGCCACCTGTGTGATTCTCACCTCACACACAATGCTGACCTCTGAAATAACTGTGCAATCCTGAAGGAGATAATTCCTTCTGCATGGATGAGTTTCGTTTATTGGAAAATTCCTCCAACTAATAGTACACTGTACCTTCCTTTAATCTCAACTAGGTCTCTGTCTGAACTGACATGCATAAGTTATTTATGAGAGAATATTTAGTTATCTGGAGAACACTAGTTGCATGCATGCATGCATTAACTAATTGAACTCACAATTAGTTCCTCTAACTGTTTGGAACTAATTTAACTAGACTTAACTCAGTCAACTGAGCTAACTCATTACAACTCAAATACAACTCATCCTTATCTCCTTAATTAAGGGATAACTGCCTCAATCAAAGGGATAACTGTTGCATGTCTTCACATAAACTTCATGTTTGATTTTCTCCAACTAATTAACTCAAGATGAATTAATTAATTATTTTTCAAATAGCTGGTGAGACTAAATTCGAATTTTAATTCTCAATTTTGATTCAAGGACAAATCAAAATTGGAATATATCCCGAAATGCTATTTATAGCAATGTTGTTTTTAGCATTTCTATTTTTTTTGCTATTTTCAACAGAGTTGGAGTATATCCTGAAATACTATTTATAGCAATGCTATTTTTAGCATTTCTTGTTGCCATTTTCAATAGATTTCTCTATGGCTGAAGTGGGTTCCACTTCTGCAACCATGGAAATCTTGTACAACCCTTTTTGACGAAGGTATCGAGCCATTTGGTCCTTTCATTTGTGATAGTTGTACGGTGTTAGGATTGATGCTTTGGGAAACTCCATTTTTCTATTGATCCTCAATCTCCATGCTATGATACGATGAAGAGATTTTTCGTTACACCAAAACCCGTGGGTTTTTCTAAACGTTCCAAACCAGTAACTAGGATCCCCAGGGTGGAAATTACGGATTCCATAGAGATGCGATGATTCTTCCAATAGCTTGGGTAGAGTGGGCAAGACAACGCTATCCAAAGAACTCTTCAATAGGAAGAGGATCAATTTCAACAATTCCTCTTTCTTATATGATGTCAGAGAGACAACATGTCTAAGCTCTTTGAATTCCTTGCAGAGCAAACTTATTGAAGATTTGACAAAGAGGCCTGACCCAATAGATAGTATTGAAAAAGGCATAGAAATTCTCAGAGAAAATCTTTCATCTGCACAAGCTTTAAAAGTTTTAGATGATGTAGATGATGCATCTCAATTACATGCATTTTTGACAATGACAAAAGTTCTCCATTCTGATAGCTTGATTTTGGTTACATCTCGCTACAAGAATGTCCTCACAAGCTCAGCAATAGCAGAGTCATCAATATATTAGTTAGCAAGCATCGATGATCAATACTCTCGACAACTCTTCTATTCACATGCCTTCTTGCAGCCTTATCCACTGGTAGGATTCGAAAAACTTGTAGGCAAGTTTTGCAAAGCCTGCGATGGATTGCCTTTGTCTTTGAAGGTGTTTGGGGCACTTCTCTGTGGAAAGAATGACCAATCTTACTGGAAAGGTCAATTGGATAAGCTTCGTGAAACGAAACTTCCTGGTGATATCCTAAACAATCTTAGGACAAGTTACGATGCTCTGCACAAAGAAAAGGAAAGACAAATATTCTTAGACATTTATTGTTATTTCATTGGGGAAGACAGGGATATAGCGATAAGAATATGGGATGGATCAGGCTGGAATGGTTTGGTGGGCCTTGCAAATCCCCAGGACAAGTGCCTGGTTGAGGTTGACACAAAAAATAATACGACAAAAATGCATGATCACCTGAGAGACTTGAGAAGACATATTGCGGATGAGCAGAAGTCATGTAGAGTAATCTCGCATAGTGAATGGCGTGTGGTGTGATGAAGGAAATTCTTGATTTGTGGCGGAAATATTTTGTAAGTGCTTGAATTATTCATACAACTTTATGGTTTCTTTATTCAGCAAAAGCAGAAAAGAGGAATCTTGTTGCTCTGTTTAATTTGTTTGTTGTTTGTTTTTAATGAATGAACAGGTAATAACTGAGGTGTACGGAATTAGGACGCTTCATCACCTCAAAAAGTACCAACAACTTTCATCGTTCATCGCCTCAAAAATTACGAACAACGGTTCATCCTCATGGTTGAAAAGTTGGTGTGAAGAGGTGTTTGGAAACTGCTTGAGGAAGTTGATCGACCCTTCACCGTATCGTTTCAGTAAGTTACAATTTGTTGCAACTGAAGCTGATGATTTAAAAAGCATATTTAGTAGGGTTGATTCACCGCATTTGATATGGCTACGCTGGAGTGACTGTCCGTACAACTGCCTGCCTCCCTGGCTTCTGATTCTGATGAAGAATGTAAGGACTTTAGAAGTGAGCAGAAAGAAATTGGATACACTATGGCGAGTAAAATCTCAGGTGAAAGCTAACTTTGGTTCCTTCGTTTGCATGTCTATTATTCTTATTATGTTTCACTCTATTTTATGGGAGATTATGGAGTCGTCTAAGGAGGTAGAGGAATTGCCAGAACAGTTAAAAGTGACTAGAATCCATGTAAAAAAAATTCAAAAAATCTTGTAGAGGCAGCGTTTGAATTGTGTTTTTGATGGTGGAAATGGATTTAGCACCATCAAAAACGTCTAGGACACCTAAAATTTTGAAGTTTAACAACTATAACTTGGATTTACAAAAATTCTTACCAAAATTTCTCTAAATATGACCGGAATTTCGATAAATTTCTGGGCAATGCCTCCACCTCATTAAACTACATAGGAGATTATTGTTGCTATTGATATAGTAATACAGGGTCGCGATATGGGGATGAAAATATCTTAAATTTGACTATTGCGTTGTAGGCACCTTTAGAGTTGTGGGAATTGACTATTCATTCTCCTATTTTCGAGTTTCCAAAGTCCATTGGTCAGCTGAAGCACATATAAAATATTGTGGTGAACTCTCTACGTCTCAAATTGTTACCAAAAGAATTTTGTGATTTGCACTCCCTGAAATGCCTTGATCTCTCTCATTGACAACTCTTAGAAATGCTTCTAGATTCTTTTAGGTGCTTAACAAATCTCCAACACCTTAATCTCTGCCTCTTGATTGCAAATGCTTCCAGATTCCTTTGGTTGCTTAACAAATCTAGTGCACCTTGATTTCCATTCTTCCTTTCGTTTGCAAATGCTACCAAATTCGTTCGATAATTTAATTTGACTTGAATATCTGAATCTTTGGGTGTGCTCAAAGTTGACCATATCGGATGAAACATTTGCAAATGTTTGTTCTCTTGAATATTTGAATTTGAGATAATGAGCTATTGATGGAATGCGGAAAGCTAATGATAGATTCAGGTAAGATGAAAGACCTATCCAGTTACTCCTTTACTAATCTTTAATCACTTCTTGGAATATCAGAGTTCTAGGTAGTAAAAGAAAACAAAGGTTACTGAGTAATAGAATGAAACAAGCATCTCCAGATGTGATTTTCATACAGGATACCAAGTGTTCCATTCAGAAGATAAGAGATATTCATAGTAAATGGCTCAATAGATTTGAGTTTCTGGAATTCAAGGCAGAGAATACAGCAGGAGGTATTCTCACTCTATGGAATCCACAAAAGATTGACTTAATAGATGCGGAGGCATCTAGAGATTATTTATCTGTAGTTTTTCAACCAGTAGGAGATAAGGAAACTTATCTGGTTACAAATGTCTATGGCCCACAGAGAATGGAGGCTAAACTAAGGCTTCTAAATTCTCTGAAGACTCTCAGAAACCGACATGAAGGAATACCCCGGATCTTAGGGGGTGATTTCAACATGATTAAGTCACTCACGGAAAAAAAGGGGGAACCAGAGTTCTAGACAAAGACTCTGTGTCTTTTCAAACCTTAATTGATGAAATGAAGATGGTGGACATTGAAATGCACAACGACATCTTCACATGGAACAATAAAAGAGGAGGAGAGTCTCAAGTAGCTTCCAAATTAGACAGATTCATAATCTCAGAGGATCTTATGCTCAACGACAAGGAAATGGTAGCTGGAGTGCTACCCTTTGGGGGTTCTGATCACTGGTCGATACAACTGGAGGTGCAGGGCATTGGTAAATCCAGGAACAGACCTTTTAGATTTGAAAATATCTAGCTCTCCCACCCAGATTTCATTAGCAATGTAACCAAGAATATTTGAATTTGAGATATGTTTTTATGGAAATGTTGCCTTGGCAAGTTACACATCAAAAGTCCCTGGAAGAATTACATCTCTTGTATACAAATTTACAAGAATTTCCTGACGATATTGGAAACCTTGGGAATCTAGAAGTATTTTATGTGGGAAGTGATTGCATAAAAGAACTGTCATGTTCGCTGGGTCGCCTGAGCAGATTGAAGCACTTGGAGCTCATCTATTGTAGGGAATTGAAATCTTTCCTCGATTCGTGGGGACTACTGACTCAACTGTCAGAGTTGATCATACACAATTGTGGAATAGAGTCCTTACCTGCAGAAATGGTGAAGTTGACCAACCTAGTAAAGTTAGAAGTAACAGGATGTTTGATTCGCGACCTGCCATTGAAAAAGGGAATGGAAGGAGCACTGTCGGAGATATTTTTGGTTGAGGGTGCCAATATCTCATTTTTCAATGATCTGGTGGAGGTTGGAGCACTGCCACCGACACTCATAGAGCTGCGTTTGGATACCTGTGACAAACTGAGGAAAATGGAAGGGCTTCATAATCTTACAAACCTTCAAGAACTACACATCCTTTAGCGTAAAGAGTTGGAGGAGCTGCCGTGTCTTGAAAGGTTAATATCTTTGAAAAGGATCGAGGTTGATATGTGTTGTAAGCTAAAAAGAATAGATGCGCTGGGGAAGCTGGCATAGCTTCAAAAGTGTAGCGTGGTTGTATACGATGCACCAGAAGAGATTGATGTTGAGATTATTGATGAATACCAGAAATGTGCACTCTGTGGAAAGTACTTTAGCATCTTGGACAGCTACACGGACAACCACAGAAACAGAGACAGAAACAGATGGCGTGAAGTACACCATGGCTTTATGCCATGCACCAACATCATATATTATTGGTGATGAGTACTGGAAATGTGCATTCCCAGAGAGACAACAACAACATTTGTGTTGAAGTACAACAACGTCTGTGTTGAAGTCTCAAAGACAATTAATTATTGTAACTTGTTTCTTTTTAAGTTTTTAAAGTAGGAAACACTTTATCACAAATTAGTTTTCTTACTTTTTATTTTAAATTTTAAAAAAATAAAAAAATAAAAAATAAAATAATGAACCGTAGATGGAATGGTATTTTAAATGTCATGTAGTGTTTTCTACTTCATTCATAATACTTTTAATTTAATTTATGAAAATGTTAATATAAAAGATCATCCTATTTCTATTTATATAGATGATTTCATAATTCACATTAAATTTATTATTAATTAATATTGTTATTTTTTAAATTCAATAATATATTTGATTTCTTATTAATTTTTTTTTTAATATATTATATTTATTGAAAAATTGTTAATCTATAAAAAAAAATATATATGTACATAATTTAATAATTCATATTAAATTTATTATTTATTATTATTTTTTAAATTTAATAATATATTTATTTATTATTAAAATTTATTTATTATTTTTAAATATATTAGATGATGATGATGATTAACTTCTACAAATACCAATGTGATATGTTGGATCTTAAGAATGTAAGAAATAATAAAAAAGAAGGAATGAACGTTTCTAAATCACAATAGTTTTGTTTAACAAATCGAGAAGGTTGGTAGTGTGACAAAATGTTTTGGAAATGAGAACAAATGTGAGTAACAACCTTGTAATCCAAGATAATGTGTTTTTCATCTTCAACCTTTTTAGTATAAAAATTGTGACAAGTTCTTTCATCCCAAGGTGTTATGGGAATAGACCAACACCTGGTTTCACTTTGAAGCTCATAAGAATTGGTTCTTATCTTCCAATGTTCATTTTCTTATTAGGATTGGTAAAGACAAACATAATTCTAGTTAGTAAGAGTGGGGTTCATTACCTCGTTATAATATCTCAACTTCCTTTTCCCCTCTAGCTCCTCATCATCTCATAACCTATCCTTAAATTTGAAAGTAATTTTATTTTTAATATTATCCTTATTCTCCAAGATGATGTCCTCATTTATCCGACAATGGTCGAGCCAAACCTGGACATCCTTGTGCCATTCTCGCTTGAGCCGGAGGTGGGGGTTTTGACTAGAGTTAGAAACACTTTTGGGGAACTTATTGGCTTCCATGTTGTAAAACTTCTTCTTATACAACAGATACCTAAACATAGCCATGTTTTCAATGGGGGAAAGGATAGCTTCAATCAAGAGGATTTCCTAAATCCTACACTCACTGTTTGCATGCATTATCATTAACTCTTTTCTGCACTCAACTTCAGACATGCATTCAACCTTTACATGTTTTTAGTCACCCGTCGGCGGGTCTAGGATGCGTTGGCCCAGGCCTTGCCTTTCCTGGCTTGCACTACACATTTATGAGAGTGAAGGCTCTACCTTCCTCCCAGGAATTGTGAAAAGCTTGCCCAACACTGGCCTCCTAGGATTTATCTGTGAAATTCTAAGAGGAAGTGCCCTGTTGGCCCTCGGAATTGCACTGATGCAATTTGACCAGGTTGCAGTCAAGCTGACTAAAACTGCGCAATGCATAGTTTCAGTCCTCAATAGGCCAAGATGGACTGTGCTCTATGTAGTTTCAGTAGTCATTCACCTCACTGACAGTCTAGACTAGTAGTTCTCGAAGTCAGTCTCCCAGCCTCCCAGTGAAAATTATGCAAACCTTCTAGTCATTCACCAGGTGTGTTGTGTGTTAGTCCTCAAGTTGCTTTTGGTTTTCAACTGAAATATTGTTTTCCATGAGTTTTTCTCTGTCTCTAGGTATCACAGGTGTTCGTCTGTCTCTCAGCAATATAGGTACAATGGCATCCAAGAGAGTAGGGTCAAAGGACACCATTGATAGTGCAACTAGAGATGCAATCGAGAAAGTGTCTATGAGCTTGCCCATCTATGAAGACACTAAGTTGTTCATAGACAAGGAGATCAAGATGAAATGGAAGGACATCAATGAAACCTTTTCAGGAAGATTTGAGGAGAATTTGGAGTATGTAAACATACACAAGTCTAGCTTGTACCGGATTACATGCAGGTATCCCGTGTTTTCATGTGCAGACATGATCCACTGGAATGTCTCGCATACTAATACAAAGACAATGGTGTTGAGCAGTGTCAGTAGAAGAGAACTTTCTACCTTCAGGGAAAAGGACTTTCAAGCGATGTATCACTTTCCGCTGCCGGTGATCACGATGGATACACCCTTCACCAGACCTAGTAGTAGTGCAAACTCAAGAGACATCTTAAAGAGTCGTGTGAAAGAGCCATCTATGTTCAGGACAACACCCAACCAAGTGTACAAGACAAGGATACTATGGAAGGCATATTAGCTCTTGGTCATCTTCGCATGCAACGTATACGGCCAAGAGAGTACATAAACATTCCCGCAGAGTTGGGTGATTGTGTTGGATCAGCTGGCAAACAAAGGAAGACCTTTTAACCGATTCAACATGTTAGCTCTCAGGTTGAAGGAACAAATAACAAAAGCCTGACATCTGCCCAAGGGTCAACAGGCAAAGGTTTTCATGTCCGCTTACATACTTGATGTAATCTGTGCCCGTCAGTAGTTCCCAAGCTTGGGTTGGGCATGGACACCTTCAGAAACCTCTGTGCACACTTATTGCGGGTTATTCTCTGATGCAGCTTCTATGGAGTTATAATACCGCTATCAGACCACTTCGTCACCCTGGTGTATAGGATGATCTTTGAGCAAGAACCGCCTTGCATGTTGCAGGAAAATATGGGCATTGATTTACATAGTAGATTAGTATGCCTCACCCCTTGGCACCGTCACCCGAATGTACAACGCGGACAAGGTTCCTCATGTGTTTATCAAAGTTTTCCATGGATAAGTTGGTCATGCAATAGGTTTCATATCACATCTCGACATGGTTGTCAGCGAGACTACATAGGAAGAGGAAGGCACCTTGGCCCGCTCTTCCTTTGTAGATTGGGTAGTATGAGATCCATAATCTCAAACATGCTGAGGCCGAGTGGAGGAATTTAAGAGGTTCACCTTCAGCACCAAAACTTTCAATCCATATGACCCACATTTCTTAGTGAAGGAATGCTTTGCGAGAGTGTATCATCCTTAGATCCACGGGACGTGTCATTGGCCTGAGGAAGACCCATGGAGATATTACTATCACTTCTCAAGGCTCAATGAATTGGTCAACATGGATGTAGAATGGTTAGCAGTGTGGAAGGCAGCAATGTCTCAGAGAGCAGCATCATCAGTAGTAGCAAAAGGCAGCAAACCTGCGCTTAACAAAGACAAGAGGAAGGTTGTGGAAATCACATAGGTGGAGCAAAGCTACAAGTTCAAAGCAAATCCACTTGTGCTTAAATAAGCTTTGAATATTGAGGCAAAGAGGTGAAAATAGGATCACACAAAGGAAAAGGGAGAAGCAGAAGCTGGACGAAGCAGAAAAGGAGTTGTAGGAGTTGAAGCAGCAAGTCAGGGAAGAACAAGAGCTGCGCAGAAGAGAGAAGGAAGCGTAGCAGGGACAAGAAAAATAGGAGATGAAGAATGCACACATTGATGAAACTGCGCTTATACAAGTTATTGATTCATTTGAACAGCTAGCACCTGGCAGACAAGGTGAGCAGTCGCAGGAGCAGGACTTTTCTCGAAAGATTGAACAAATGTTGTAGCAGATGGACACGATATGGTTCAACTCGAGTTAGATCAGGACATTGACCTCATGCCTCAGCACAAAGAGGTCACCCCACTAGCTTCACTAGATCCAGAAGCAGAGCAAGTCCCAACCAATCAAGGAGACATTGAAATCCTTGAGGAAGCAGATGTTTACAACATATCTTTCGATGAGTCACAACATAGAGTTGTGCAGTCGTGCAAAGTGCCCACTTCGGATGTTCATGTATCTCCTGCGTAGTTTGAAGAGCGAGTGATCGTGTATGATGTGCGCAGACATCCTGCTACATTGGTCGATGCTACCAAGGCATATGCCAAAGCCACCAGCTCAAGTGTTAAAGTCTTGATAGCTGAGAATGAGTGCATGGCTAAGTATCTACAAGTGGCCAAGTAGGGAGAACAACAAGTTACAACATTCACCAGAGAAGAGTTGAGGAAAGTGATACTTGATGAAGAATCATCTCTCAAGAAAGTCATGCGGAAGTTGTACTTTAGGTTCGTCACCGTGCATAAGTTAGTTTTCCATCTTAATGGTTGATAGAAACGTTGTGCTAGGAGAGCACACATCTTGTCAGACGTACACACTATTTTTGATCACATGAAAATATGAACAATGAGTTACAAATGATCCCCACTGCACTTGCCAAAGATGATGAATCCAAAGGCGGTAGAGTTGAAGGCATGCATCTGGAGTGAGATCCAGAACTACGAGGAACTCCGGCATCTCATCACCAGCTTGTAGGCATCACATGCACGAGTGTTTAGGAGCGTGGATGTCATTGTGCACACGCTTGGGATCCCATCCACTGGCACACTCACCGAGATGAAGGAAAAGAGCCAAGTCTGACTGGAGCTAGACATGTACATCGATCAGTTGATGAACATAGCCACCAGCGCAGACTTGCAGATGAGCATAGAGATTATGCAATAGTATGCTGTTGGTCCAGTTGCACTCAAGACTATGATGCGCATACTATCCGATGAGTTGGACAGAAGTGTCAAATCAGTGTACCCAGATGCAACAGAGGCATGAGTTCAATTTCAAAAGGATGTCACCACTGAGCACCCGAACACCATAACAGACTACCAAGCTTGACATTAGTTCGCCACCATCGATTATCGAGAGGATATCGAAGAGTTAGTCTTCCCACAACTGTCTGAGTCTTAACGATTGCTTTCAGGGTTTACTCAAGCCCATTTTGGTCTCACATGGGTATATGTGCAGATTGCAATGTAAACATGTTGTAAAAGTGAAATACCAAGTCTCAATAGTAGAATGTAACAGTCATGTGTAAGTTGAAGAGTCATGAGGGCAGTTGAAGAGTCACAAAGGGTAATGTCAAGGGTCACCCCACCCTTTGCTATTTATAGAACCTCATAACTCATTGTACAATCTTTTGGGAGCCAAGATTCCTATAGGTATAATTTAGAGAAATCTTGGAGTGTATTGTAACGAGCGTTGGCTTCTCCATAGTGCAAAGCTAGTGCATCTCTTTGGAGGAGCAAGCAGTAGTGACTGTAGTGTTTCACTATTGGGGCTAGTGGAAGTCATGGTTGTATGTATGATTGGATCTTTCATTCTTTTAATATATAGAGCCAACATGTTCCATGCATATATTGTTATTGTAGTTCGGCTATCCTGGTTACTTTAATGATGTATGTAGCTGTAATTTACACATGTATGTATGGACTATTCTGTATGTGTTTGCATGAATCTTATCAAAGCGTGTTGTTGGTATAATCCATCACTTTGGATCATCATCTATCTTGATTTCCATCTTGTGATCTCTTTCTACTCGTGTGTTTCCCTTCAAGCCATGTGTTATCACAGGTTTCTAAGGGGCGCACTCACTCCCCCTTCTGTGTGTTAGAGCCTTTCATGCACCTTCCTTGACTTGCTACAAGGTCACACCCTTGCTACCAACAAGTACATCTTAATTATATCTGCACGCAACCACAGTCAAGGTGATACCGTACTACCCATTGTTGGGACTCCTACTCCAAACAGTCTGAGGTCTAGTTGGGACTTCCTACCTGGGAAATCCCCTGACATGTTGGTGGGTCCAGCACCGTCAACACATTATTAGAAAAATAAAAAAAAAGTTAATATAGACAGGCTTGTTACATTTCAAATAAAACAAAACTCCACACAATCAATTAAACAAAACATATTTTGCCACAAAACAGTAAAATATGTGTGTCAACTAACATGAAAATTGACGGTTTGCACATTTTAATTAACCTGAGTTAACAGTAGCCATTGTGGCAAGTAAAATATGTGTGTCAACTAACGTGAAAATCGACGGTTTACACTTTTTAATTAACCTGAGTTAGCAATAGCCATTATGGAAAGCATAATGTGTAGAGTGATGACATATCGCTCCAAAATAAGGAAACATGGTAGTTGCAATACATGATTTATGCATTTTGATATGGCCAAAATAGATGACATGTGGCAGTACAAAGCTTGAGGTGTTAGGTAACATATAGTACCCACATCATGCTTAGTGATTTGTTTCTTGACATGAATTCATAGCGTATCATTTAGAATTAGTGGGGAGCATGGCATAATAGAAGCTACAAGACGAGTTTATTTATGTAATTTAATAATCCAAATTTAAATAGGAATGCAACAAATTACAGATATAACCATATACACAGAGATGCAATGGAAACGAAACTTCATTTCATTAATATCAAAGAACTGAAATATGCTTACATACAAAATTTAAATAAACTAGCTCGGGCGATGATATCTTATCTCTGAGAAGAGATGTGGTGGCTACATGCCTCTGAACTATGTTACAATGAGGTTTGAAGGCCTATTTATTGTTGAGAAACAATGGAAAACTCTAAACATCCAATAACCTAACCCTAGGAGATGAAACGTCAAACTATGGGCCCCGTTGGGGTAAGTTGGTACATCAACTTTTGGGGTTGTAACTTTGGCATATGATCTTCATTTGACGCACACGATACCTCGTTGGAAAGATCTATCCGAGGACTACAACAATTGAGAAAGAATATCAAGTTGAAAACTCATCTTTGTCACCAGCGGTTTTCCCAAAAAAACATCGTTTAGGGCCTCAAAATAGCTCTGAAAGTTCAGGACCTAAAAAACTGCCAAAAATAGTAAACTGTGCTACAATTAAAGAAATTGAAAAACTGAAAGAAACAAATGGTCCCATTGCATTGTGTTGCTACATGAGATGAGAAACTTCTGCTGAACTCGGTCCCTAGTGAGCGACTTGCCCTAGTGAAGGAGTTGGCCTGCTTTGACAACTCGATATAGTTTTATCCTTTGTTGTCAGGTGTTCTTGATCTGTGTGTCCATGATCTAAACAATTTAGGCTTGTTCCATGCAGTCTGAGTTTAAATTTTTTGCTGTGAGTTTTTCTACAATGTTGGATGTGTCTAACAATGGTGGAAAGTAGGGCTGAAGGTGCTCTATATTGAACATTGGGTGCAGACCAAGGAATGGTGGAATACTGAGCTTGAAGGAATTGCCCCTTAGTGTCTTAGTGATGGTTTATGGCATATATCAGAGTGGGAAAAGCTTGTGGTGGGCCCCAATGAGGCACTCCTTCTACAAATGTAACCAAACTTTATCACCCACCTGGAACTTGTTTGGCACCCAATGTTGATCATGCCTCTACTTATACTTAGAATCAGCTTTGTCCAATATGTCATGGACTTGTTGGTGGATGTGATCAATGTGCTCAATGAAGCTGTTTGCCTTGTTGGCTTTGGACTGGACATGAGCCGAATCTTCCTGAGTAGTTGCAAATGGTATGGCCACATCAATGGGACATAATGGTTGGAATTCCAAGCCCACCTGCAAAGGGTTGTGGCCAGTTGAGCTGTGGATAGCCCAGTTATAGATGTGTTGGACAAAGGGGAGGCTCTCATCCCATGTGCGTGGAAGCTTTGAGTTGGACATGCGTAGAATGTGTATGATCATCCTGTTGATGACCTCTGTCCGACCATCAGTTCATGCACATCCTTGGGTTTCCTTTAGCACCTTGTTCATTATCACATTGCATATTTGGATGCATTGTGTATTTCCGAAAAATGAGACCAATACTTTATTCAATAGTGAAAAAATATACTATTATTATTAGTAATTACACCTTTTGGTTTTCCATCACATTTATTTTTCAAACATTATAATTTGGCTCCTTGTAATGTTGAAAATGTTGTAACTATGAGATACATAGTCTTAAGCCTGCAATTGTATGTTTTCCACGCTCAAATTTATAAGTAATGGGGCTTTAGTGCTAGTGATTCAATATTGCAAGATGTTGTAAAAGATTTGAACTTAGATTCTCCTTTCATCAATGTGGATTCCTTTACCATAATGTTTTGTACCATTCTTCATAGGGTGATATCAACACCATATTATGATATTCAATGCACAAATTCATGGTATATTGTTCGTTAGATGGTTCTCCAACGCACCCTTTATCACGTCCTTTATTTCTCATATTGCATGCACACAACCTTTAAATATTTTGATAACACCATACTTGTGTGGTGTGATTGATACATCGACCTGCATTTGTTGCCTCACATGCATGGATTTATCATTATTATATTAGTTGAATTAGATCTTTCATGTGCACTCTATCGCATCCCTTGTGTTTCCACTATATCATTCTTTTATTTCACCTGGCGTAGTATTCATGATCTAGTCGCATTCTTGAAATGGTAATTTTTCATTAATTACAATTAGTCCATTGTATGATTTTTATAATGTTCCTTAATCCTACCACTATATGCAATCTTTGAACAGATTCACTCCAATGGTGAGTTCAATCTTTGTATGTGACCTTGGGTATGAGTTCAATCTTTGGATGTGATGGGTTTTCACATACCTAAGACAACCCAAACACACAAAGACAAACCTTCGAAATCAACAGAACAAGATCGCAAGCATTACAAAGCAATCATCATGCCAAAGACGATAGTTGGTTAAGCAAGAAAAAGGGTGAAAAATACTCTGACTAAGCTCAAGGAATGAGCTCAGGTGTTTGCAACCATTAAAGGAAAAACCAAGGAAGGCTTTAAAATTTTAATGCAATCCAAAATTTTGGAGGTTGTTGTAGCTGCTACAACACTTGGCGACACACTAGTTGAATGCCAACTTCTCTATTTTGGTCTATTTATAATGCATGGCCTTGGTACTTCAGGGAGTATTGATTCATCGTGTAGATAACTTCAACTTCCCCACTTACCCCATGGATAGACATGGTTTGCCTTGTACCAACTTAGTTGAACACAACATAAGATTTAGCCCAATCATAGTGTTTCAAATAGAGAAGAGTAATTTGGCTCATGAGGTTAATATTTTCAGAGTATAGTTTTTCATCCATGGTGTTTCCCTACTGTCAGTAGGCCTAGATAGTACCCTAATGAAGTCACGCAAGAACACACGCATTGCTCCACTACCAATGAGCCTGGACAGCAGCCCAGTGGAGTTTCCTCCTTCACCTCTCTACACAGGAAGGCTATCTCTTCTTTCACATTTGTTATTTTGAAATAGAACTGTGCATAGACACTTATTTATTTTTGGGGCAGAAAAGGGATCCTAACTTATTGAGAACATGAGAGGTTGTTCCTTCAGAGAAGCATGTAAAGACCTCTAATTCAGGTTTTCTCATTTAGATTTTCCCCTTCTTTGTTTCTACTAGTTGGATAAGCTTGAACACACTATAGCAGAAAACTGAGTGTAGGCATGAGGTTTTTGAGACTGGACATAGGTTCATGGTTTGAACAAAACTCTCCTTACAGATGGATAATATTTTTCGTCAAGACTTCATTGGTCAAAATTTACAAAACACAGGACTTGTGAAGCATTGCAGTGTCACAAGACTCCTTGAACTTCAACCACATACACATTTAGAAGCCAGAAGTAGTATGGAACAACACTTATTTACAAAGGAAACAATAGAATAGTAAAGCAAAGAAAAACAACAAGCAATGAAAATAATATATACATAGAACGGGGTGCGGCCCCAGATTATTGGAAATAACATTTTAAGTCCTGACCATGATAGGGAGGGTGTCAATATTCCTGTCAAGTGATTAAAGACGATACATGTGCTGGCCAAGCTTCTCGTGGATGGTAAATGGTCCAATCCACAAGTATTGAAACTTCGTGTGCTTTCACTTGTTCTCGTGGGGTTTGTACCACTTTAAGACTAAGTCACCCACACTTAAGCTAGTACTCCCTTCAAACTTTCTGTTGAACCATCTCTTGATATGATTCTGGTGGAGTGTGAATTTTTCTTTAGCTTTCATCCTTTCTTCCTGTAGCTTGTGCAGTGTGTCCATCCTAAACTGAGCTAACAGACACAACTTCCCTTGGGATTCTTGGGACAACTGGAGAGTAGGAAAGTAGATGTTCAGCAGGAGGATGGATTCTTTTCCATATACCAAGCAGTAGGGGGAGGTATTTAGAAAAGGCTTAGGTGTGACTCGGTAAGCCCATAAATAATTCACTAGAGAGGATTGTCAGTTTTGTTGTTTAGAGTAAATGGTATTTTTGATAATGTGGATAGGGTTCTTGTTGGTAGACTCAACAAGACCATTTCGATGTAGGTAGTAGTTAGCTGAATGTTTCAACACAACACCATTTTGCAATGCAAATTCATAAATCTTTAATGAAGAAAAGTACAATGCATTGTCAAAAACAAGTGATACAGGAACACAAAACTAGGAGATGATGTTTTGTTGTAGGAAGATGATGACTTCTTGGCCATTAACTTATTTCAACGGAATTGCTTATGTCCACCACATGAAGTAATTTGTAGCAGTTAGAATATAGTGGTGCTTCTTTGATGAATGTGGGCGAACTTCCCCAATGATATCCAAGCCTCATTGTTGGACTGGTTCTTGCACTACAATAGGTCACAATGGGGTTCCTGACCTTTGGTTTTTTCTGACACATCTCTAAAAAACTGGACACTTGCAGGCATAGGCATGTTCATCCTTGAACAACATTGGCCAATAAAAGTCGACCTGCATGACCTTATGTGATGTTGTGTTACCTGCGAAGTGTCCCCTAGTTGGTTCGTCATGGAGATCACATAACACATTTTCTGAAGCTTGTGCCTCCAAGCACCTGAGCAGTATACCATTGTGGCGATTTATGTAAATCACTCCATGCACCAACTGATAAGACAAAGTTTTGAGTCAGAGTGCCCTCTTCTGCCGCATAGAAAAAAGAGATGGCATGGTGCCATGATCTAGGAACTGGTGCACTTCTATGTACCAAGATGTTTCGTGTGAATTGGGAGGAGTTTGCTCAACATTATACTTTTGTGTTTCTTGCTCCCAGCCTGCGAGCTCTTCTCTTTCCTCTTGTGCGTGCACTGCTTCTACTGCTAGTCTGCAAAGACTATGACCCTTGATGGTGTGAACTAGCTTGATTTCAAGGTCGTACTTCTATAGTCCTATCATCCAATTCACCCTCCTTTTACAAAGCTCTTGCTAAACAAGAAATGCTCTGAGTACTGGGTGCAGCACAAAGACAATGCAATGATTCTTCAAGAGGTAGGATCTGAAATGCTTCACTTCCTTTTACGCTGCATATGCTTGTTTTTCCATAGAGGGATAGTTTGTTTCAGGTTCGTGCAAGCTCACACTCATGAAGGAGGTGGGTCGTTCATTGTTTAACTTGACCTTCTGAGTGAGCACAACAACAAGTGAAGTGTTGGAAGCAAAAGTGTAGAGAAAGAAATATTTGTTGAAGTTTGGGTTGTAGGGTGCAAGCGCCTCTGCTATAGCTTTCCTAATACGGATGAACACGTCCTTTTCCTTCTTCCCCCAACTGTAAATTGTGTACTTCTTGATCATCTCTTGGATGGGTTTGACAATCTCCGCAAAATCAGAGATGAACTTTATGAAGAAGTTGATCTTCTCTAAGAAAAATTGCACAACTTTCTTGTTCATGGGGTAAGGAATCTGTGTGATGGTCCAAAATCTATCTCGATCTACCTTGATCCCTCTTTTGGCAATGATGTGTCCAAGCAAGTTACCATTGGAAATTATGAAGATGCTCTTCTTAGGATTCAAGGATATCCCGTATTTTCGACATTGCTCGAAAATTTTCTTGAGATGACGCAGGTGGTCTAACCTCTATCTAGAGGAGATTGTCACATCATCAAGGTAGACCACTATGTTCTGTCCAATGAGCCCACAGAATGCAATATCCATTGTGCACTGGAATGTTGCACCTGCGTTCAGCAGCCCAAATGGCATTCTTCGGAAAGCAAATGTACCTTGCTTGGTACGGAATGTTATCTTGAGTTTGTCAGGCTCTACTACCAGAACCTCGTTATATCCTGAAAATTCGTCAAGAAAAGAAAACATTTATGCACTAGATACTATCTACAATACATTCTCCATGGACGACTGGGTAGTTGTCCTTGTTCAAGGTGTGGTTGAGATTTCGAAAATCTATGCACATGTGAATATCCCTGGACTTATTCCTAACAAGAACCAATTTGGAAACCTACGTGGAAGGTTGAACCTTGTAAATGATCCAAGCATCCAACAACTTTGTCAGCTCTTTTTATATGAGGGGCTCAAGTGAAAGATGAACCTTCCTTAGCTTTTACTGAAAAGACTTGACCCCTTCCTTGATTAGAATAATGTGCTGGATTATTCGTGTGTCATATGCCTTTAGGTCATCATACGTCCACACGAACACATCACGATATTGTTTGAAAAGGTGGACGAAAGGTTGCCTCTCTTGTGATGTACAAAACGTACTAAGATTTAAGAATTTCAGATCCTTATCCATTCCCATATTAATATGTTCATGCAGCAATATAACGTTTTGGGTCTTGGCATTCATAGGCCCCTGAAAGCGGTTATTCAAGTCATACAGCTTCTCGAGTGATAACCAAACCCTTGGGGATGAGGTTTCATTTTCTTTCATTGGCTGCATCCTGCAGAGATTGTTTGTGCTTGTCCTCGTCTATCGTTGCATCCTTGAAGACGTCATTTCTACCCATGAAATGTTGTATATGTTGTTTATCATCAAAAACGTGTAAATTAGTGATTCTTTCTGGTATAGATGGTTTATACAAAATCTCAACAGAAAATCTATCCCTTAATGGTGACATCCTAGCCGCTGCAGTTTCCAAGGCATCTGCAGCTGCATTACACATTCTTGGTACAAAAATAATATTAAAAGCTTGGAACTGAGAAATGATTCACCATACCTCTTGTTGATAACTTTTAAGACGGGGTGACACATAGTGTATAGTGTTACATACCTAACGCACCACGATCTCTTAGTAACTTACCACTTTGAGCACAACAACGTTGAGGCTAATGGATTTCTGTAATCCCAAGACGAGTGCTTCATACTCTGTGGTGTTGTTTTTGCACTCGAACTCCAAGCGGCTAGAGATTAAGTGTTTCCTCTACAGTGGGTCTATTAATATACAACCGACTCCAGAGTCATCCTACGTCTTGGATCTGTCAAAGTACATGGTCCACATGTCATCTGTTCAAGGAACACTTGTTGCACTAGTACTACTATCACTACTACTAATACTATTACAAACTACTATACATGTTTCATTTTCACCAGTTGGAAGGAGACCCAACTGTGTGTCTAGTGGGGTAGGGGATGGCTTTGCAAGATACCAACCCAACTATGTTTTGAGAAAGAAATTGTCAAACATAAGATCTGCTAAATCCAACGACTTGTTTTCTCCATCCAAAAGAGTCACATTGTGTTTCATATATCTTTCTAACAACACCCAGATCTGATTGTTTTTCCCCTATACGGAAGCCATAAGTGTGATCATTCGATAAAAAAGTATCCTTGTAGCTTGTTGGACCAATATTTGCTCAGTGCTATGTCATATGCTTCTAGGATGTCCACAATTACAATGTTAATGCACTGATGAACTCGTCCGTTAGACGATAGCTAGATGATCACATCTTTGATTTCACCATTGGCCGGTACGCATGTTCTATCTAGTTGGATGATCTACGCATTTGTGCTACTCCATTAAGCATTGATCTTCTTAGCAATGGAGAACGACATGACATTGGCTAATGTGCCAGAATCAACCAAAAAATTGTGGACAATGAAATTCAATATTTCAAATGATAATAGGAAAGGTTGGCAAAGTGAGTTTGCCTCCTCCATACGGAGCGCGTTGAGGATGGATGCGAGTGTTTCAGGCGGCTTACTTGATCTCTTGTTGGAAGAGGTAGAATTATCTGTAGATTGTTTCCCAAGTGCACGCAGAAGAAAGTCTTGCTGACTCATGATTTTGGTTAACTCATATAGAGATATGTTGGCTTGAGTCTTCTTCATGTCCTCTATAATGTTGTAATCTAGAGCGGGAAGACTGTCTGGGGCTAGAATTGTCTTCGTGATATCCGGTGGGCTGCTCTTATCTTTACTACTCATGGACGTACTCTTTGTTGTAGTTGTCTTCATGGACTTGCTATGGGTTTTATGTGTTGATTTGACCATAAAATCTACTTTCCTTAGCATGTGTTTTCTTATTTTATCTCTCAGTAGCTCGAACACAATGGGGACCCCTTGACTTCTCAAGTTGTACCGATTGTTTTGATTTGCGGTCGGGCCGTCACTCTAGGGCTCCTTCTCGGTGGCAGTCTTTTGGTTATGCACGAACACTGATACATGCTTACTGCATGCCTAGTACTTGGGGCTTCATTAGATGCAACATATTCTTCATCTTCATCATTGGACGCAGCCTAATCATTAGTCATGATGCTTTTAGACAACCATGTGGCCATGCTTCTCATCCTATAGTTTCACTATAGGCACGTTCTTTTTGAATGTTGTTCACAGTGGAATGAACAATACGAGTCATTCATGTTCTTATCAAGGTTCAACACCAGGTTGAAGCTCTGCCCAGATTTGGATGGATAGTTGTTGTTGTTTCTTGGGGCCACATTCTTTTTCAGCGGGTGCCTGGAAGGCCCGCTGCTCACGATTGCCTCACTCACCTATTTTTTGAGTTCAACAACTTCGATAGTCAGTGACTTGAGGAGACGAGTAAGGCTATCAATGTCACTTTCTTCCTTTTCCTTAGCCTTACTCAAATAGGCCTGATACCTCTTGCCTATGTCCTTAGAGTCCTTAGTTGATTTGTCATTTGCAATGACTCCAATAGCGTGCAGGTCTTTCTCCATTACAATAGCCTCTTCACAATTTTCTGTCATGGTTTGTCTTGCAGTTTGCGCAATACTGGTCAGCAAGGAGGACGTGTAGTAGTCAATGGTGATGGAGTCATGAGGTTTGGTGTCTATTGAGAACATGTTCAGAATGCGTTTAAACCTCTGATTGAAATCTTTGACTTTCTCTTTTTGCTCCATCTTGAGACTACCCAACTCCTTCAACAACATGACGGGTGTCTTGTCTTCAGCAAACTTCTCATGGAACATTCTCTTGAAACCCCCCCCAGTTCTGGATGGTATTTGGTGGAAGGCTATGATACCATACCGCTGCTTTTCCATCCAAGATACATGGAAGTAGTTTGCACACGACGTCGTCATAGCGTACCTTGAGAGTCTACAGATTTAGGTAGAATGTGTCAAAGTGTTCTTTTGCCTTCACTGTCTTTTCAGGGTCATACTTTGTTAAAATCTTCTTTGCGTGTCTTGGCATCTTGTGCAAGACACCCGGGGATGCCAATGGGCTCTGAGTAATCCATTCTAGGTTTTTATCTACCATGTTGTCCTTTTCTTCATCCTCGTCCTCTTCTTCTGAATCTGATGGTTCTACCTCTGAATTTGTTGGTTCGTCTTTGACCCCACCTCCTCCATTTCCTTCCCCTCTGCCTCCTACACTGAAACTTGAGCCCAAGTGTAGGAGGTTGTCTTATTCTTCCTTTCTAAATATTGGAGGTTCCTCTTCTTTTTCCACAGCTTCTACCACCTCTTCAAGAGTGGCGAAGATTTTTTCTTCCATAGATGAGACTACCACCCCTATAGGAGTATTCTTTCACTTTCTCTGTGAATATGGAAGAGCGTACACTCCTGGAATTATTCTAACAGATTTAGAAAATTGACAGGTAATGGGATGGAAAACGTGGATGTGCTGATACAACATTTCACGTTCGGGTCTGGGAGGTGATAACTGACCAACTTCAGAATTGCACATAGGGGAGAGGGAGTGTGTGTTACTTCCTTGGCCATATGATGGATGAGTGGGGTCAGCGGGACAACCAGCCATAAACTGCTGGCAGCCTCCTTCTAGCGCCAGAAATGTTGACAGTGTTGGACTCACCAACATTCATGGGATCTCCCCAGTTTGATGTCCCAACTAGATCTCACACTGTTTGGTGTAGGAGTCCCATCTAGTACGATGGCTTGGTTGCCATATTCTTAGAGATTTTCCTTAGCTCTTATTGTTCAACACATGAGAGTGTTATGCTTGTATCTTCAAAAAGAAAGGTGAGTTTCCTAGTGAGTGTGTAATGTAACTTGTGTCCAGATTCTCTTACTTTAAAGGGAGAGAGTAAAGTGAGCCTCTAAATGAGAGTTAGTAGTATGACCTAGGAAGAGACACACGTGGACCAGAAAGGGTGCTTCCAGCATCCAATGGAGTATTCCACAACTGATGCGATAATCATTAAAATCAATGCAATGGAAAACACGTACACCATCCAGCAAAGTAGTCTTCATGGAGGTGAAAGTCATTAGAACTAGTACAAGACGGGTTTGTCTAATGTCCTGTGGAGTAGTTCATAAGGAAGATACAACATTGATAAAGCAATACAACACATCATCAACAATGTAAGTACTAAAACAACCAAATTAGTTCAACTGTCTTAATACAGGTTAAATAAACATGCATTACAAATGTTTAAAGAGTAGTCTTACAAACATCTACAAAACATGCGTGAAAATGTGTTGGCCTCAACAAGCTTCTGAATTAAGAAAAACTCCCAAGATATATTTGTACACCATATATCACTAGTCCCAGTAATGGGACATTAGATCCACTCCTCGCTCCTCAAAGAACAGATTGAAAACTCTCAATGCTAAGTGGGAGGAGCCAAGGTGAAAAGTATTTTCTCATACAATGGGAGGGACATATATAGCCAAGGGTGATGCTTGACCCTTGTGACCCTTGGACTACCCTGATGACCATTCAACTTCCTATGATTTTTCAACTAACATGACTCATCAACTTCTTGTGTGCGTCCATTGTACTTTCACTTTACATTACATTTAGTTACACTAGATATGGCCCATAGTGCTAATGTGGCTATTACAACTCATGACACAACTCAAGCTAAAATTGCTGACATGTACTGGCTGACTGTGGTGTCCATGTCAAGATGTTACGCTGCTAAGTGATGGATGCACTCTCGGGTTTGTTTGTCTTCTCCTATGCATGGATTAGTGTTGCGGGATCTTCGGTGGTCTTGGTCTTGCAAGATGGTTTAATACATGTGTTCATTTCGCTTATTTCTCTATGCACTTTATTCACCCGTCCAACTGCAAGTATGTATTCTAGCCTGTTCATTTCTTCTTCATCTCGTTCATCGTCTCGCTATGATCTATCAGTGTACATGTTCCTCTAATTCACTCATGATAGGATGACATCAAATCCAAAACCTCTTAGTATAGCATGATGCATTATTTTCCATGTTTCGAGCTCGAGATATATGACAGGCTGGGAAAGGGCCTAGCAATTATGCAATGTGCAGTTCTAGGTGACAAGGAGGGAGGACTAGTCACTGAGATTACACAAAGCGCAACTCAGACTTGGACAAGGAACTCCGGGGCACAATCTTCACTATCTGGGAAAACTGCACAGAGGCCACTGGGAGGCAGAACTGCACAGTTGGAGGCACCAGTGGTAGCTGCAAGGTGGGACTCTGAGGGACACCTTTGCATAGTTCCCAAGAGGAAGGGCAGGACAATAGAGGGACTAGAGGATAGGTCTACGCAATTTTGGGGAGAAGTGAGTCTCGGTTGAGGGAGGTCAGAGGAAACTTCTGCACAATTTCTGGGAGGAGTGTAGGCTTAGGTCTCTACGTAATGCGGGGTTCAAGAAGGCAGGAAGGAGGCTTGGTGACTGTGCTTGGGAAGTGCATAGTTCAGATAGGATATGAGGCAGTTTTTATGCAGTTCTGGGAAGGAAGATAGTTGCTCACTTCTGGGATTGCATAGTGCAACTGGCCCAGAGGACATCCTCAAGCACTGTGCAATTCCAGGTGACAGAGCAACACCACTAAGGGTTGAGACTATGTAGTGCAACTCAGTCGGGGTCTGGTGAAGTGGAGTTGTTCTTTCAAGAAATTTTCAGGAAAATGGCTAAGTTTGAAAGGAAAGTGAACTCGTGAAGACTTGACATTGTGATCACACACTTAGCATACTTCAACAACATGATGACACCAATCACCTAGACAACATAGTAAAGCATGACCCTCTGTGGGACTGTCTAGAGGTGAAAGCAACAAGTGCGGTGTTTGGGATAGACTTTCGAACAACCGTGACAACACTTGCATGATAGTTCTTACAACTTTGTGTGTGAGTGTGACGGGTGTTCACATAGCTAAGACAACCTAAACACATAAAACCAAACCTTCAAAATCACTAGAACATGATCGTAAGCATAAAAAAGAAACCAACATGCCAAAGACAACAGTTGGTTGAGCAAGAAAAAGGGTGAAAAATACTTTGACATAGCTCAAGTGTTTACAACCATCAAAGAAAAAAACAAGAAAGGCCCTCAAATTTGAATGCAATCCAAAATTTTGGTGAGTGTTGCAGCCACTACAACAAAGTCCTTGAAGTCCAAAAAAACACCCTTCACAAGAGAGATGTTAGCAAAATAAGTGGTGTCATAAGTGTTATGATATTTTACATACTATTGAGCATTTGGTTTAGCTAAAGCTTGGTTAATTGGCACAATGTTGTATTCATATAAAAATTCATAATCACATGAAATCATTAAACAATTTCACACATATTTTATTCGCAGAAATTAGATGGCCTCAACTACGATATCAGGAGCATACGATATCAATTTTAAGTGAAATAAGTTGATTTGGATTCAAATCACTGAGATCTATCCAATCGCATAGGTTTCGAGCATTTTTTAGCACTTTGAATTTTGAGCACTGAACTGATCCCTTGGATCACTCCTCCCCATTGAAATCTTTTGGACCTCAAAAAGACTACTTTTAGTCAACAAATATATGAGGGTAAAATTCCCTCACCCTTCCAACCTTAATCCATTTAGCTTTTCTTAGAGTTGTTCCTTTGAGACCAACATGAAAGTACTCCAAATTCCCTCGTTTTGAAGTTATTGTCCTTCTCTCAAAGGATGGTATCCTGTTGCAATTATTCATTATATTTTGTTGATAAATATTCTATTGAAGTAATTTGAACATGCTCTCCTTGATCATCAATCAAAGGAGGCTCATATAGTCTCGAATTCTCAACATTAACAACTACATACATTTGCATATAAGGAGGCAAATCCGAATGGAAGGCATTGTTACCAATCGTTTCTAGAATCCTAAAAGGTCCATACCTTATTGGTTTTAGCTTTTTACCTTCTCCTTTAAGCCTCTCTTTGCTAATGTAAAGAAAAACTTCATCTCCAACTTGGAAATTGTGGTCAACGTGATGCTTATCATGCCTTGTATTATACTTGGCTTGGCTCTTTTCCAACTATTCTTGAACCATTTGATGTACCAATTGAACTTTCTCAATGAACTTCTTGGCCTTATCAATCTCACTATGACCATCAATAGCAACATCCCCAAAGACAAAATCTAAAGGAGATTTTGGTAAGTAACCAAAACATGCCTCAAATGGAGATTTTTGAGTCAATGAATTCTTTGCTCAGTTATAAGAATGTTGAATGTAGTGCAAGTGTTCATCCAAAAGCTTGGGATGTTTGCTGCAATAACCTCAAAGAAGATGTACTACCATTCTGTTCACCACTTCTGTTTGACCATCTATTTGTGGATGGCATGTTGTGGTCTTTTTCAACTTGGTGTCCATGAGTGCCCATAAGCTTGACCAAAAGTTCTTGAAAAATCGCGAATCTCTATTAGAAATAATGGATTTGCGCAACCCAAAATGTACCCATACATGTTGAAACAACATTTGTGTAGTTTGTTCAGCTATAGCCTGCTTCTTACAAGGCATCAAAATACACATCTTGTTGAAACGATCCACCACAACATATTTAAGATAATGATGATTTTTTTTAGACATAGGCAATCCTCCTACAAAGTCCATAGAGACACATTACCAAGGATGGAAAGGAACTGGAAGTGGAGTATAAAATCCTAACTTTCTATTGTTATGCTTACTTGTAGCACATAAATAACATCCTCTTATATATCGTGATACACTTTCATTCATTCTAAGCCAATAACAATACCTTTGTAATTGTGCCTCCATCTTGCCTACACCAAAATGACCAGCAATAAGAGAAGTATGCACTTCCCTTATGAGGTTGACTCTTTCACCTCATGGAATGCATAACTTCCCAAGATGATACAAAATTTTATCATGCACATGATAATACAATTCCACTACTTGGTTTCCTTGACACAAAGTTGCATATACATCCTTAAAGTATTCATCTAAAGCATAATGTTGAACATAGCTCTCATGCATGATATAATTATGCTTAAGAATAATTGAAGCACTGACAAATGGTTTAGAAGGCATGTCAACAACCTTGTTATAAATACCTTTCTTATACTTTATGACCAAGTGGAATTGATGCAAGAAACCCATCCATTTGAAGTGCCTCACTTGCCATATCTTAGTTTGTGATTGCAAGTATTACAATGGTTGATGATGAATGTGAATGATAGTTTCCTTTCCCAACAAATAATGTTTCCACCTTTTCACACTTTGCCCCAATGCATACAATTCATTTTGATAAGTAGGATAGTTAACTATTGCATCATTAAGAGTTTCATAATGGTAACATATGGGCTTACCATGTTGCATCAAGACTACTCCCATGAAATAGTCACTTGCATCTATTTGTATCTAAAATGGATTTCTTAAATTAGGAAGTGCAAGAAATGGAGTTGTACTAAATCTCTCCTTCAATGCATCCAAATCTTTTTGTTGCTTTCCTCCCCATTGAAAAAAATTGCTTAATGCTTTTCAAGGCATGTAATGGAGCTTCAATTGAAGAAAATTTAGAAATAAACATTCTCCAATTCTCCCAAAAAGCTTCTCACCTCAGTTACATTAGTGGGCTTAGGCCAACCAAAAATGACTTTGACCTTTGAGGGATCTATCTTCTATTCACCCCCTCCAACAATATGTCCCAAAAAAACTAATGAGGTCTTTCAAAACTCACATTTAGACATCTTTAAAAACAAATATTCTTTCTTCAAGACATCTAAGACTTATTTCACCTTGCTAAATATCAATATTTCATCTAAGTAGACAATTACAAAATCATCAAGAAAATACCTTAAGACATCATTAATAACTCACATGAATGTCGCAGGAGCATTACAAAGCCCAAATGGCATAACCAACCATTCAAAAAAACCTTGCTTTGTTTTGAAAGCTATCTTCCATGTGTCTCTTTCAACGATCCTAATATGATGATAACAACTTCTCAAGTTCAACTTAGTGAAATACACATCTTTCAATTGATCAAGCAAATCATCAATTTGAGGAAGAGGGTAATGATTCTTTACCGTTATCTCGTTCAAGGCTCTGAAATACACACACATGCTCCATGTACCATATTTATTTTGTACTAACACAATTGGTGAACCACATGGCGTTTTGCTTGGTTTGATGACCCCTTTGTCAAGCTATTCTTGTATTTGTCTTTCAATATCTGCATTCTCCATAACTTACATCCTATGCATGCCATTGTTTGGAAGAGGACAATCCTGCTGCAATTGGATCTCATGTTGGATACTGGTTTTAGAAGGCAATCCTTTGGGCTCCTGAAACATCTCATCATATGTATTAACAACATCCTTGGAAAGCTTCATTTTCAGCATTCTCTTTGGGTTTTATCATCAAGAGTACAAAGTTCTTACTAGCATTGACTAACCTCTTCATTTGTCTAACATTTACAAGTGACAAATTCAACTTCTTGTTATGTGCTCTAACAATGTACTCAACTCCATTTTTAAGCAATTGATATTTTTTCTCATGGCGATGAAAGATGGCTCTCCTATCATATAGATATGGGCTTCCCAAAACAATACCACAAATATCAAGTGGAATGACATCAAGTTATACCTCATCTATAAAGTTTGTAGTGATGGAAAATCTTAATTTACATCTTTTTGTCACATGAAATTTTGACTTGTCACACATCCAACCTAAAGGATATGGTTGAGGATGACGATATGTTTCCAAATTCAATTTCTTGACATTGTCTTTAGAAATGAGGTTTGCTTGTAAACCACTATCAAACAATGTATCTATCTTAGTATGTTTTTAAATGACTCTAATATGGAAAAGCTCTATTCTTTCCTTTTCATGTTGAGTTTCATTGAGGCTACTACTTGAATAACTATTAATTTTAATAGAGTCCTTACCTTTGAATCTCATGGTTGTGATATTTGTTTCATCCCTAGAATCAGATCCTAAATCATGTTGTGTAGTTGCAACAGTGTTTTGTTTCCCTCTATTGTTAAACTTTTTGGGTCTCATTTCAGGATGAAGTTTCCAACAATGGTCTTCATCATGTCCTTCTTTTGAACAATGTTTACAGGTGAAATTTTCTCCTTCTTTCTTGACTGAAGCATTATTCTTGTCTTTGGCTTTGAATTTCCACTTTCCTTTGTCACCATTCTTGAATGGATTTTTGCTACCCACTTCTGGAACATTCTTCCCTCTTGCTTCTAAATGAGATACATGTACACAAACTTCATCTAGTTTTGTAGGATTAAACATGAGAGTTGTGTGTCGCAAATAACTATGCAATCCTCCAATATATTTGAGAAAAGTATCTTGAAAAGATAAATCTATGCCCAAATTCAAAGCCCTCTTTCTAAATTCTTGCATATAGCTATGAACATTTTTCCCCTTAGCTTGTCTAAATTTTTTCCAATCCATAATACCTTTCTGCATGTATGCTAATGGATAAAATTGCCTTCTTATTGCAATAAAAAAATCGTTCCAAGATGATAAAACCTTACCTTATTTCTTCATGTCCTCTTGAGTTTTGGCTTCCCACAAAATTATTGTTCCATCTTCCAATCTAATAGAAGCAAGCTGAGTCTTGGTTTCTGTAATATTCCTAATGGAATATTTTCAGTGATAACAAAGACAAACCATAACATTCACAATGAAATTTTATTTCGTAAGGAACATGTAAACAAAAATTTCTCATAAACACCCAAATGGCCAATTTTTATTAATCAAATATGCCGTAGTACAAAAAAGTTGGATGAGGTGCACCTGGGATTGCACAAGGCAAGCTACAAGCCTCAGGTGAATGATACAAAAGTTCCCAGCTGTTGTGAATTTGTTGCTCCCAGAAAACTATGTTGTCCCTTCAAAACTACACTACTTGCTAAGTTCAAGCTCCGATTTACCCCCTAAAAACAACCCAGAAATTTCTGCAACTTTGGGGATGTATTTCTCTCCAAAAACCCGAAAAAAAACCTAAAAGGGTTTTCCCTAGTTTTGACCTGCCAATTTCGACCCCTTGGGGATTGGCCCTCCTCCAACACTGGAGCTCACTGCCTGTAACTGGAACTATTGTAACTTGCTACCACAAAGCCAAAAAACCTCCCCAAATCAAACTCCCAACAATCTCTCCATAACCTAGCTCCCCAATCCTCTAGTTAAGCCTCCAACCAAGTGATCCCCACTAGTGATTGCGGAGTCCTGAGTGATGATGACGTAGGCCCTTCAACCAATAGCTCAAATTGGGTATTTGGCTAGAATTCCTGCTAAAATTTCTCCTCTACGAAGTGGCAACTTGATGTGGATACCTCGAGCAACCTTCACAACTGAATTCCTTAACTCTCCTACTCCACCAAACATGCAGTCTCCCCCACTGCGTCCCAACTGCTCCTAAACTATGTCCTTGCTGGCCAAGGTAGAGTTCTCCTATGTTGGGTGATATTATATTTGTTTCCAATGGGAAGGGAAGCCCTCCTAGGGTGGCACTCGAAGTCCACTAAAGAGAGGGATGAGCTTCACTCCTTGGGAAGCTCTTATGCTAAACAACACTTGTAACTTAGCTAAACAACCAAAACAACAATGAAATTCTCGAATTATCAAAATGCCCTGAATGATTCTCACTTCCTCCTATTTATGCTTGTCCCTTGGGCCCCACATGGGTCCCATCAAATATTTCGATCCCCCCATAGGAAAATTGAACTACCTTCATAGGGTGCATATTTTGGGTGGGTTAGTGGCCCCCATAATCCACTAAAAGGCACATCGACCGCCTTTCTCCTATGTTCCATAAAATTTTCCTAAAGCCAAAAATAATAAAATTGCCAAAATTGATTTCTCCTCACCTTGGGAAAATAATTAGGAAGGGACATTATAGTCCTCCCCTCCCGGATGTTGCTTGTCCCCAAGCAACTGCAAAATTGGATGCTGTAAGATTTGTTCACTTTCCCACGTGGCATCCTCTCCTTATATATATTTCCCTTTGACCAGGTACTCCCTGATCACCTTGTTCCTCAACTTCTTCTCCCGAGTCTCCAATATGTTTTCGAGTGTCAAAACCAAGTGCCCCTCATCATCCAAGGGGGGAAACTCAACTGTTGTTATCGTATGTTTCCCCAATTCCTTTTTCAGGCATGAAACATGGAACACATTGTGAATCCGGCTCTCCTTAGGTAGCTCTAATTCGTAGACCACCTTTGCCACCTTCTGGACCACCTTATACGACCCATAAAACTGTGAGTGAAGCTTCTATGCTCCTTTATTCTTGAGCGAAGATTGCATGTATGGATGCAAGTGTAAGTAGACCATGTCGCCTACCTCAAAGTGTCTCTCCACCCTACATTTATTAGCATATACCTTTTGTTGATTCTACGCCACTTGCAAGTTGTTCTTGAGAGCTCAAAGAATCTCCTGGCTCTCTTGAACCCAATCCTTTGCCCCTGGGGCCCTGCTATCTCCAAACACCATGTCAAAAAAAGAAAGTGCATCATACCCATAAATTCCTTAGAAAGGGGTCATACCAATGGACATGTGATAAGTCGTGTTGTAGAAGAACTCCCCGAGGTGTAGCCACTTGAGCAATGCTCTTTGATGTCCATTCACATAGTTGCATAGGTACCCTTCTAGCCTCTTTTTCACAATCTCTATCTGCTCGTCAGTTTGGGTATGATACCTAGTGCTGGGTGTAAGTTCCACACCCACTAACCAGGATAACTCCTACCAAAAAGCCCCCATAAATGTGTTGTCCCTGTCACTCATAATAGTTTTGGGGAGACCATGCAACCAGAAAAACTCCCGAAAGAACAACTCGGCCACCTGGGAAGCTGAAGATCTCGATGAAATAACAAAGAAGTGGGAAAACTTGGTCATTCTATCAACCACCACATAGTTGCAGTCCTGCCCCTGTGCTACTAGAAGTCCCGTGATGAAATCCATGGATATGCTCTCCCACTTCCTCTCTGAAATGGGGAGCAGCTCTAGAAAACCGGCCGAGTGACTCAGCTCCACCCCATTTCTCTGGAAATCCACAGACTCCCTCACATGTTTCAACACATCCCCTTTAAGTCCCCGCTAGAAGAACCTCTCCCTGACATCACAATATGTCTTGAGGAAACCTGGGTGCCCTGCTAGCAGAGAATCATGGGCTTCTTTCATGATCCTCTCCTTTAGGTGAGATCCTGACACTAAATAGATCTAGTCCTTGTAGTAGATCACATCGTGCATCACCCGGAATCGATCATCTCAGTACATGCCATCCAAAATGACGCATGCCTGCCTATCCTTGGAGTACTCAACCAATAGTTGAGCCTTCCAATCTTGTGTGACCTCCATCAAAGATAGAGCTACAGGTCTCCTAGAGAGGGCATTAGCTACCACATTATGTTTTCCCTTCACATACTCTATCTCAAGGTCGTAAGCTTGGAACTTACTCACCCATTTCTTTTGCCTTTCCTCTAAGGACTGCTGCTCAAGGAGGAAGCGAAGACTGTTGTGATCCATCTTCACTTTGAATCGATTGCCCACTAAATACTATCTAAATTTGGCTAGTGCATGCATCACTACCAACGTCTCCTCGTCGTACACAGAGTACAACCGCTCGTGAGGCTAAAATTTCCTACTCTCAAACGTAATAGGATGGCCCCCCCTGTGTCAAAAAAACCTCAATCCCTTCACCAGACGCATCGCACTCCAGCACAAATGACCGCGTGAAATTCGGCAAGGCTAAGACCGGACAACTTCTCATGACCCCCTTGAGGTGAGTGAAGGCTGAGAGATCTCTCTCACAAATCTCCGGTAGTACGTAAAAATTCTCTGGAAAACCCAATAGCTTCGTCCAGTTCCTGCATGTGGGCCACTCTAGAATTTTCTGAATCTTCTCATGATGCACCTTCACTCCATCCTCCCTAATGACATGCCCTAAGTACAACATCTATGTTACCCCAAACTCACATTTGGACAACTTCGCATACAGTTGCTGCTCCTCCAGTATGCAAAGCACCTCCTCCAAATGCTAAAGATGATCCTCCCATGTTCTGTTGTAAATGAGTATGTCATCGAAGAAAACTAGAAAAAAGTGTCTCATCTATCTACAAAACACGTGATTCATACAGAACTTGAATGTGGCTAGAGAATTGGTTAGCCCAAAGCGGATCACCAAGAATTCAAAGTGTCTATCACTGTAGAGGAAAGCAGTCTTTGGGATATCATGCTCCCTCATGCGAATCTGGTGGTGCCCCGAGCGCAAATCTATCTTAGAGAAGTATTTAGCTCCCCTAAGCTTGTCCATCAACTCATCTATATATGCACAAACGGGGTACCTATTCTTCAAGGTATTCTTATTGAGAGCCTGGTAGTCTATGCACATGCATAGCATCCCATCTTTCTTCTTCGCCAGCACCACAAAAGAAGCAAATGGACTCGAGCTAGGCCTGATGTGCCCCAACCTCAAGAACTCCTAAATGGCCCACTCTATCTCATCCATATAGGACTTCGGGTGCATATAAGGGGTGGTGATGACTGTGTTCAACCCCTCCTCTAGCTCAATGGTGTGCTCAAATCCACAATATGGTGGTCTATCTAGTGGGACATCCCCAAAAACCCGCTCGTGCTTCTCCAACAAGGCTAGTATATCTGGATGTATGACATACGTCTTTGTCCCCAACTCCAAAATCCGTAGCTCAAATGTCCACTCCACATCTCCATGGCACAGATATTCCTCCATCCGGTGGACTGAAACTATCAAAGGGGGATAAGGGTTTATTTCCCTCAGTATTACCAGCTTCCCATCTAGACCCTAGAACTCCATCTCAAGCTTCTGCTAATAAGTCGTGGCCTTCCCCAATGCATACAACCACTAGACACCCAACACCACATTGGTGTCTGGGACATCAACCACAAAGAAATGGTCAGTGAGTGAGTAGTTCCCCATCTTCAAGGTCAACTCGAGTACGTACTTGGTACACTTCATGGTTCGGTCTTCGGGTACCAAAACTGAGAACCCCTCAAATGTAGTTGTCTGGATGCCCCTACGCTCCACCATCTAGGAATGAATGAAATTTTGGGTGGCCCCATTGTCAACAAGTACTGACACATGTTGTCCCTATACAATCTCGCTGATCCTAAGTGTCAAATACTTTGGCACACCCCGAAGTGAAACGAGGACTCCCCTGGTTGGGACTAACAACCCTCCTCTAGGTGGTGGTGGTGGTGGCCCTCCTAATGATGGTCCCCCCTCATCTCCCGACTCCTCTCCTAACTCGGCCTCCTCCTACACATTCTCACTATCTAAGAACACCTCAATGAAATGGGCTTTGCCCTTGCTGCACTTTTACCTTGGTGCCCAAGGCTCCTGGCACATGAAGCACAACCTCCTCCTCATAAGGTCCCTTCAGGTGTCATCATCCAACTGGCTACGTCGTCCATCTCCCTGTGGTGGCTTTGCATCTCTATTCCCTGATGGGGCTGTGGGTCTTGCAGGAACAAAAGCTAGGTTCTTGGGCACCGCATCAACCATGTCTCAGGTCCTAGAAATGGCATCATCTAGTGATGTGGGCTTGTAAGCCCTCACCCAACCATACAGAGGTTCAACGAGCTTATGCACAAACAACATGATCAGTCCTACCTCTGAAATATCTATCACCATCACTACAAGTCTCTAAAACTATGTAATGTAGAACTTTGTGCTGCCAATCTATTTCAAGTGGGCCAGCTCTCGAAAGTGTAGCTTCGGATCATTCCTTTCAAATCTCTAATAAAAATCTCTTGGTGAACTCTGTATAACTAGTCATGTGAAGGTGCCCCAACGTAATTAGCCCATGACACCACCACTCTTGGGCATCACCCTCCAAGTGAAAGGTGGCAAAGCGTATGGCATCATCTTCCCTAATGGGATTTATGTGAAAGTATGTATCAAGTTTTTGGATCCACACCCTAGATGAGCTCTTTGTTGACCCATGGCAATTTGGGAGTATAATCTTCCCTGATAGCTTTTGCAAATCTTTGTTGGATGCTCCTCCCCTATAGTGGCCTCCAACCTTGTTAACGCGCCTCTCCTTGAGGTGGATGTACTCTCCAAAAGACATCAACCTCTTGATCCAGCCATCCAACCCCTCATACTCATCAATCCCTGATGCGATAGAATGTACCAAATCCGCAATTGGGTTTGGCGATCTCTTTGGCTCAGCCTCCTCCATGAATTGAGGCATTGTGGGGCAGTCAACTTTTCCATGCTATGGGGTGTGTTGAGGCTGATAGGTACGACTGCCTCATCCCACTCTGGAACCCCCTTCACCTTGAGGTTCTCCCTCCAGACTTCCACCCATTTGTAGGCCCATTGCCTGTTGCATCATGTCCATCATCAACTTCCCTTGCCTCATCATCTTTTGATTTTTCCTCAACAACTATTCTAAGACCTGGTATACGTTCCTTTGCCTGGGTTGCTCATTCTCTTCTTGGTTCTCGATCCGACCTCTGATGTTTTCCACTTTAGTGTCTAAAAATGAGCGTGGCCCCTCTTTTCTACCTTGACACCTACCTCTGCCTCTACCACAGCCGCTCTAGAAAACCGGTCCTTGGTATCTCGATGGTATCACCTGCTATTGTTCCCCACTATGTCCAAGAACATGCTCTAATACCATTGTAATATTCCTAATGGAATATTTTCAATAATAACAAAGACAAACCATAACATTCACAATGAAATTTTATTCAGTAAGGAACATGTAAACATAAATTTCACATAAACACCCAAATGGCCAATTTTTATTAATCAAATATGCCTGAGTACAAATAAGTTGGATGAGGTGCACCTAGGCTTGCACAAGGAAAACTACAAGCCTCAGGTGAATGATACAAAAGTGCCTAGCTGTTGTGACTTTGCTACTCCTAGAAAACTGTGTTGTCCCCTAAAAACTACACTGCTAGCTAACTTCAGGCTCTAATTTACCCCATCAAAACAACCCATAAATTTTTGAAACTTTGGGGATGTACTCCTCTCCAAAAACCCAGAAAAACCCAGAGAGGGTTTTCCCTCGTTTTGACTTGCCAATTTCGAACCCTTGGGGATTGACCCTCCTCCAACACTGGAACTCACTGCCTGCCACTGGAACTACTGTAACTTGCTGCCACAAAGCTAAGAAACCTCCCCAAATCAGACTCCCAACAATCTCTCCACAACCCATCTCCCCAATCCTCCGGTTAAGCCTCCAACGAAGAGAGCCCCGCTAGTGACTGTGCAGTCCTGACTGATGATGATGTAGGCCCTTCAACCAGCAGCTCTTCCTAGGTATTTTAATAGGCTTCCCACTACAATTTATCCTCTATGAAGTGGAAAATCGATGTGGATATCTCCAGCAAACTTCACAACTGAATTCCTTGACTCTCTTGCTCCACTAAACACGCAGTCTCGACCACTGTCCCAACTGCTCCCAAACTATGTCCTTGCTGGTCAATTCAACGTTCTCCTCCACTGGGTGATCTTCTCTCTATTTCCAATGGGAAGGGAAGCCCTCCTAGGGTGGCACTTAAAGTCCACCGAAGAGAGGGATGAGCTTCACTCCTTGGGAAGCTCTTGTGTTGAACAACACTTGTAGCTTAGCTAAACAACCAAAGCAACAATGAAATTCTCAAATTATCAAAAGGCCCCAAATGTTGCTTGCTTCCTCCTATTTATGCTTGCTCCCTCAGTCCCCACGTAGGTCCCATCAAATATTTCGATCCCCATAGGAAAATTGAACTGCCTTCATGGGGTGCTTAGTTTGGGTGGGTGAGTGGCCCCCACAATCCACTTAAAGGCACATCGACCCCCTTTCTCCTAAGTTCTACCATCAAATTTTCCTAAAGCCAATAAAAACAAAATTTCCAAAATTGATTTTCTCCTCACCTTGGGAAAATAATTAGGAAGGGACATTAAATTTTCATCATATTTGATTCTTTGTATCTTTCAATACACTTCAATGTGACAAACCTAATTATCCAATCTCTTTCCATTTACCTCTCCATTGTACATAGGCAATTCAAAATTAATATCAAGCTTACAAAAAGAAGTTTAACCATGACCCCTTGGGGAATTTGAAGGTGTTTGTGAAAGGGTAAAATAAGTTAAAGATGAGGACGAGGATCGAGGTGAAGGTGGTGGTTTGTCACCATTCTCTTCATTCCCTTTTGGAGGCTTGTCTCCTTTTCCTCCATATCCTTTTGGAGGCTTTGAACTCTCTCCATAGAATCTAGAATTCCTCTCCTCATAAAGGACCTTAACCATCTCAGACATCTCAAATAATTATTTTCTAAAAGTTTTCTCATCTTCAAACATCCTTTCAGGACCTTCTTCATGTGCCATGACTATTGAAGCTTGAGATGTGTTTGTTCTCCTTGAAACAATTTGAGATCATGGCTCTACAAGTTCTCATTCTCCTCTTTTAAGCTTCAAGCTTGTAAGCATCATAAGAAAACATGCAAACAAATCAAACCTTCACAATAACCTATTTCTATGATAACAAAATATTTTTAACAATTTCCAAGTGAAATTTATATGTGTTTTGGGTAGAGAATCAATTTAATAAACACAAAACAAGTGAATTTAACCACAATTTATAGCCAAACAGAGACAAAATAAGCATATCTGAAACACAACACAAAACATGATAAAGGAGTTCACCCCTAGGCTACATCTCCTGGTCCAAATAGCAATGCAGGGCCCCTTTCATTAAGTGATAAAAAGTGTGTTTACATGTTTTTAAATATCTCAAACAGAAAAACTAATGTCTCCAATGGATACAACACTGTAAAAAACACCCATTTTGGTTCTTTCTACACCTCTTTTGGCCAAAAATTGAGTAAGTTAAGTTTGTTTCTAGTTTCTACTCAATTACATAGCTAATCATCTTCAAATTCGACCCAAACTTGGCTTGTGTGACCCAAACTCGGAACCGACACACAATTTTGGCCTACAATCTCACACAATGGGCTAAATTGTAGGACAATTAGTCCACCCATTAAGCTCATAGTCCTGAAAATTTCAGTCATGTGGTGCACATACAACCACATAGGGGGCCGAGATTCTAGGGCCTAACTCGAAGCCCCTTTTCCATTGTGGTATGGTCGCATGGGCACACATGTGTTCGGCGCTGGTCCCCTAGGGGCTAGCCCCTCCACACCCACACTCCTGGTTCTGTGAGGGTTCATGTGTCCCGGGGCTGACCCCTTTTCATTATCCACCCGTTGTCTTCAATTGGCTCTAGTGTATGGTTTATGGGAGGGTGTCATGACCATGGGGCTAGGGCTAAGCCCTGGCCCTTGGTGCTGCTCCTTGGTTCCAAGGGTGCGGGGACTAGGGCTAAGGGTTAGCCTCGACCCCAACAACCAACATAGAATGCGTTAAATTTTAAATTCCACCTAGATCCATAGCCTATTAAGAAACATGTGCACGACAAATTGGTGTGGTCTTGTGGTGTTTGTTTCTAGATCATGGGTTCAATCCCTTGGAGGTTAGTTTTGACCCAAAAAAAATTAATGCCCTATCTGGAGGCCACGTGGCAGCTAGTCATTGGCCCACATGGCCCTCCTTCATTGTCCCAAAAATGAACCTAAACCAATCAAATTGCACCTTCGTGAACCAGTAAACAAGTGACACTTGTCAACATACAACAGGCTGAATTATACACAGTCATATGCCCAGTCACTTACATAGTTAGTGTACAGACTACTGACAATAAGAACATGATATCAGGAGCATATGATAATGGTTTTGAGTGAATCGAGTTGCGTTGGATTCAGATCATGGAGATCTATCCAATCATACAGGTTTCAAGCATTTTTTAGCACTATGGTTTTTGAGCACTAAATTGATCCCTTGGATCATATATCCACATTTGCACAAATTGTTCTAAGTAAGAATGTGGTTCTGCCATACAAGCTAGCAAAATAGGATGGTTTTCAAAGGTGTAGGTTATTTCCAAAATACCTTGAGCCAAGATCGTGGGGCCTATTCAAAACCTTGGTGAGAGAAGTGTATATAACATTTTACAACCACCACCAAGTGATTTTGAAGACTGTCATCCCATATGATGGAATCTCCACCTGTTCTTTGACATAATCCTGGATCCCTTAATCTATTTGTGAAAGCATTCCAAATCTTGGTGAAATGTTCTATCAAGACGAGCTATGATGCCTCCCTCCATGTCAGATGTACCCCATGCCACCAATTTATCACCCGTCCCAATAAGAAAATACCTTGCTGATGTAAAGCTTCCAAGATGTTCAATGGGAGTCCATAATCCAAGTTGAAACCCATCATACTATCTCTTCTAATCATGATCTCGTTTCCACCACTAAATTCCCATTTGATGCGCTGTGGAAAGATTAATTTTGTTTTCGGAAAACTCCTCGAAATGTATGACCCTTTTTGCCTATTTCTCCCTTGCAAAACCAGTCCGAAAACAACTTATCTTTTAGATATATACTAATGAATATCTTATGCATAATTCCTTCACCGAAAAAAGCTCTCCACAATGATTTTATGAGAGATTTCCCAAATATTTTGGCATTAAGGATACCCCATCTATCAATATCCCATGGTCTCGTGATGTCGTCCCATTTTATTAGGTCAAAGTTTCCTCTACTTTCCAATCCTGACCACAGAAAGTGTGCCATGACAGATTGTATCTCATTGCATAAACGAGCAGGTAATTAAAAAAGGTGCATCCAATATATGGTTAGTGGTTTAAAAACTGACTGAATCAGAGTGAATCTGCCTCCCAAGGAGAGAGATTGGTGTGTCCAACACCCTAGTTTTTCCCTGAATTTTTGCAGCAGCCAAGACCAATCTTGTTCCTGGAAATTATTTGGCTTCAACTTATATCCTAGCTATGTGAAACCATCTTGAAGCGGTTTGAAATCTACCTGAAATGTATCTCCAATGTCTATAATATCATTGATATTGTCATGTGAATGTATAAGAGTCGACTTATGTTCATTGGGGATCAATCTAGATGCAAAACCAAAACGATGAAATATGTGAAATAAAGTTCCCCATTCAACAACAGATAACATACCAAAGGTCAATATATCATCAATGAAAAATAAGTGGGTGTTACAAACCTCAATGTTAATCTGAATACCCCTTAAGTAACCACCTGCTTTTGCTAGGTTTATCATTTTACTTATCCATTCATGTAGGCCAAGGTAAACCTATTGTAAAGTTAAATTTATTTATTACCTGTTGTTAAAGGCATTAATGTATGTTGCAAAGGAAACACTTCCAAATTGGCAACATCTAAATCACATAACATATCACATCTTTTTTAATGTATATTATTCTTTCATATGCTAGGTACGGGATTTCTTTTGCAATATGTGGTGCAATTGCTAATATATATTCTACATGAGGAATCTACATATCTTATCCATATTGTTAATATTCATCATGTTACTTGTGGGAATTGAATATGGATGTAGAGGATTTCATTCCTTTCTCCAAATCACCTAGAATAACCCCAATTGACTAATTTAATTGTATATGTATATAAAAAATTAATTATATAAAAACTCTATTTTCCTTAAAAAAATACACTTTCTTTTTTTAGTTATTAAAATATTTAAAAAAGAATAATAACTTCTCAAATATGAAAATGTTAAATTAAATTTCATTTAATTATAATAATAATATCAAATATAGCAATTTGAAACTCTTATCACACTTTCTTTAATACTAATTATGACATTCTTAGTTGTTTTTAATATTTAAAACTTTTAAATTTCAAAAATAAATTAGAAATTTAAATTTAAAATAAAACAATTATATAAATAAAAAACAGTATCTACATACACAATATGAACAATACATAATGCATTGTAGAATATACAATATCCACATACATAATGTGAACAAGCATTATAGAAGGTAATTAATATGGATTCTAAGTATCATTGTTTTTGTGTGAATTGTATAAGATTCTATATTTTGATAATAACATCAAAAGAATTAGGACCTTATCTTTCCAACCTGATTGTTGAGTAAGATAAATATTTTTTTTATTTAACTTTTATCCGAGATAAAAGAAAATAGAAATTGTGGTTGGAGTACCAATCACGACCATATTTTCAAACACACATTTTAACTGATAATATTTTTCATTTCATTTTTCTTTGAAGAAATAAAAGTAAAGAAAATAGAGATAGGATTATCACTTTATTATTATTATTCCATATAGCATCATTGATTATGTACTCCAGCAAAGCCTACAAATTCCCTTTACTCAAATTTAAAATTAATATTGTCAATAAATCATCCAAAAGTTGATGATAAAGTAATATGTTTCCAAACATTTCAATTTTTTTTCTTAATGCAAATTAGAAAACGCAAATGGAATGATTGGTTTATGTTATCACAGTCAAGTATTGATAGAAAAGTGTGGGATGCGTGGCTTTACGTTGTACTCCTAATGATGTCTAGCTTGCAATCAAGTATTCATAAAAAATTGAGGATAGGTTGCAATCAAGTATTCATAGAGAATTGAGGAGTGGTCGCAAAATATCATGTGATAGAATTCCCCACCTTTATTATTATTTCATTACTTCATTTTGTATGGTCCAAAGAGAAGATTCCTTCTGGGAAGATATTAATGATTATGTGCTTGATTTCTTCTCAAAATAATAGAAATAAAAGCAAGTGATAGACTCTGGTCTTCTTGGCCCCACCACTCAAACTTTTAATTATTAACTCACTCGGTCACACATCTATGTTGAGTTAAGTTTGGATTGTATTTTACAGACATATTTAATATTTACATTACACATATGGGGATGGTTACATATTAAGGTTACTTTAAATGAATTGGATTTCTCCTTATATGTTTAATTCTCATATATGAGGAAATGAATTTTAAGATATCAAAGTATTTATATAGTTATATTTTTTAATTATTATATATTTTAATTATTAAAGTATTTAAATTTAATATTTGTTTTTTAATTTATATTAAATATTTATATTATAATTTTAAAATTTCTTTAGATTAGTTTTATAATTTTAAATATTACTTTAAATTAGCTATGTGATTAGTTTTGGAGTTGTTTGATTTGAGAACATGGAGATATTTTTTTTGGAATAGATTAATACAGCTAATAAATCTTCTTGAAAAATTGACTTAATTTTGTAGTTTAGAGAAGATATCCTAAATATCAATAGTGAATTACATTCAAGGAATCACAAAAAAAAATCACCTCCTAGATTCCCAAATTCACAATTTGCCTTAAACCCTTATATAAGACATGTTTCAATGAAATTGACTTTCCAGTCATTAAATTGCTCCATACTTTTGATATTTAATATTTACCTCCAACATATATCCAAATTATAAAAATTTTACATTTGATTCTCAATTCAAATAGATGGCAAGATAATTTAACCATATATATAATATGCAAAATACCAAGTGATAAACATTTTCTTGTCAAATTCCAACTTCGTTGGAATTCCTCATCTTCATTATTATTGCATTACTTTATTTTGTACCACCAAAAGAGAAGATTCCTTCTTGGAAGACCTTAATCCCTCATAATTTAATGCATCCTTACTTGTTTGTTTCTCAAAAGAAAAGAAATAAACACACGTGATGGATTTTGGTCTTCTTGGTCCCACTACTCAGAGTTTTAATTATTAACTTTTTACTCGTTCACACTATTTTTTTTAGGAAGAAAATAAATAAATGCCCATTAAGCCCAATATCCCGAAAATTGTAGGACGGTTAGTCCGCCCATTAAGCCCACTGTCCCGAAAATTTCGGTCATTCGGCGCATGTATGAATGCATAGGGGGATGAGATTATAGGGCCTAACTCCAAGCCCCTTTTTCACTGCGATATGGTCACATGGGCGCATATGTATCCTGGGCTGGTGCCCTACAGTCTGGCCTCCTCCATGCCCGCATGACTGGTTCTATGATGGATCATGTGACCCGGGGCTGACCCATTTTCATTATATGTTCGCGGTATTGGATTCGCTCTTGTGTATGGTTTATAGGAGGGCATTGTGACCATGGGGATGGGACTAAGCCCTAGTCCTTGGTCCCGCCCCTTGGTTCCAATGGCGCGAGGACCAGTGCTGGGGCTTAGCCCTGGCCCCAACTACCAACATACAATTCATTAAAATTTAAATTCCACCCCAATCCATAGCCTATTAAGAAACATGTGCATGGCATGTTGGTGTGGGCCTATGGTGTTTACTGCCAGGTCACAGGTTTGATCCCTTGGAGGTCAGTTTGGACCCAAACAAATATTAATGCCCTGTTTGGAGGCCATGTGGTAGCCAATCATTGGCCAATGTGGCCCTCCTTCATTGGCCCAGAAATGAACCTCAACCAATCAAATTGCACCTTCATGAACCAATAAACAAGTGACACTTATCAACATACAATTGGCTGAGTTATACACAAACATCTTCCCAGTCACTTTCCTAGTCAGTGTGTGGACTACTGACTGGGTGTACCTGCAACTTCAATTTTTAAAGCTTTTGTTGTTTAACAAATCGACCAAAACAAGATATCGGGAGCATACGATATCAGTCTTGAGTGAAACGAGTTGCATTGGATTCAGATCACTGAGATCTATCCAATCATATAGGTTTTGAGTAGTTTTTAGCACTAAATTGATTGCTTGGGTGACTCCTCCCCATTAGACGTTTTTGGACATCCTAAAGACTACTTTCAGTTAACAAATAGATGAGGGTGCAGGTCCCTCACCCTTCCAACTTCAATCCATTTATCTTTTCTTGGATTTGTGCCTTAAATGGAGATGTTTGAGTTGATGGATACTTTACTCGATTAGAAGCATGTTGAATGTAGTGTAAGTGTTCATCCTAAAGCTTGGGATTTTTTTGCAATAATCTCGGAGATGTACTACGTTATGTTCACCACGTCTGTATGACCATCGGTTTTTGGATGGAATGTTGTGCTCTTTTTCAACTTGGTTTCCATGAGTACCCATAAGCTTGAACAAAAGTTCTCGAAAAATCAAGAATCTCGATCAGAAATAATGGATTTGGGCAACCCAAAATGTACCCATATATGTTGAAACAACATTTGTGTAGTTTGTTCAAATGTAACCTGCTTCTTACAAGGCATTAAAGTACACATCTTTTTGAAACGATCCATCACAACATATTTAAGATAATCATGATTTTTTTTTAGACATAGGCAATCCTCTTACGAATTCCATAAAGACACTTTCCCAAGGACATGAAGGAACTAGAAGTGGAGTATACAATCCTAACTTTCTGTTGTTAGGATTACTTGTAGCACATAAATAAAATCCTCTTATATATCGTGATACACTTTCATTCATTCTTGGCCAATAAAAATATCTTTGTAATTGTGCCACTGTCTTGCCTACACCAAAATGGCCAACAATAAGAGAAGTATGCACTTCGCTTATGACGTTGATATTTTCATCCTATGGAATGCATAACTTACCAAGATGATACAAAAGTTTATCATGCACATGGGAATCCAATTCCACTACTTGGTTGTCTTGACACAAAGTTGCATATCCATCTTTAAATTCTTCATCTAAAGCATATTGTTCAACATAGCTCTCATGCATTATAGAATTATGCTTAAGAATAACTGAAGCACTAACAATTGCTTTAGAAAGCATGTCAACAACCTTGTTATGGATACCTTTCTTATACCTTATCAACAAACATAATTTTTGCAAGAAAAACATCCATCTAAAGTGTCTCACTTGTTGTAGCTTAGTTTGTGATTGCAGGTATTAGAATAGTTGATGATCAGTGTGAATGATAGTTTCCTTTCCCATAAAATAGTGTTTCCACTTTTTCACACTTTGCACCAATACATACAGTTCCTTGTCATAAGTAGGATAGTTAACTATTTCACCTTTAAAAGTTTCATAATGGTAACATATGGGCTTACCATGTTGCATCAAGACCGCTCCAATGGCATAGTCACTTGAATCTATTTGTATCTCAAATGTTTGTCTTAAATCAGGAAGTGATAGAAATGGAGTTGTACTGATTCTCTCCTTCAATGCATCAAAATATTTTTGTTGCTTGCCTCCCCATTGAAAAACTTGCTTATTGCTTGTTAAGGCATGTAATGGGGTTGCAATTGAAGAAAAGTTAGAAATAAACTTTCCCCAAAGCTCCCAAAAAGATTCTCACCTTGGTTGCATTAGTGGGCTTAGGCCAACAAACAATGACTTTTACCTTTGAGGGATATATTTTCTATTCACCCCCTCCAACAACATGTCCCAAATAAACTAATGAGGTCTTCCAAACTCACATTTAGACATCTTTAAAAACAAATATTCTTTCTTCAAGACATCTAATACATGTTTCACATACCCGAGATGTTCTTCACGAGACTTGCTAAATACCAATATTTCATTAAAGTAGACAATTACAAAATCATCAAGAAAAGGCCTTAAGGCATCATTCATAATTCGCATGAATGTTGCAGGTGCATTACAAAGCCTAAATGGCATAACCAACCATTCAAACAAACCTTGCTTTGTATTGGAAGCTAACTTCCATGTGTCTCCTTCAGTAATCCTAATATGATGATAACCACTTCTCAAGTCCAACTTAGTGAAATACACAACATCTTTCAATTGATCAAGAAAATCATCAATTCGAGGAAGAGGGTAATGATTCCTTACTGTTAACTTGTTCAAGGCTCTGAAATATTCACACATCCGCCATGTACCATTTTTCTTTGGTACTAACACAATTGTTGACCCGCATGGAAATGTGCTTGGTTTGATGACCCCTTTGTCAAGCAAAGCTTGTATTTGTCTTTAATCTCTGCATTCTTCATAATTGACATCCTATGCATGCCAATGTTTGGAGAGACCAATCTTGTTGCAATTGGATCTCATGTTGGATACCTCTTTTAGGAGGCAATCCTGGTTTGAAAGGGAGCAGATTAATAATGCTGTGCTAATTCCCCATTCAGAATAAAACCCAAGATGCTTATCATTTGCTTATCAAGTGCTTAAGGATTCAATATTTTTTCTTAATTAACTGATTCCCATGAGAGTTCCTTATGTAAATGTTAGAAACAATTTAACATAAAAAATATGTTGAACAGTAGCAAAATAACATAAAAGAACATTAAAATACAACACACAGCAAGCACATGATAAAGGAGTTCACCCTTCCTGGGCTATTTCTCCTTGGTCCAACTTCTAATGGCTTGGGCCTCTCTATTATGATCAAATTACAACAAAATTGTGTTTACAATGCTTAGATGCCTCTGAAACCTGTCTCAATGAGTTCAGAATACTAAAAAATGGTCATCTAGCCTCTTTTTGTATCCCATTTGGATAAGAAGTGAAGAAGTTATGAATTCTCCTAGTTCTCCCATTATTTGTTCCACAAAATGCTCCAAATCCAACCAAAAATTGTTGGGTTGTGTTATAATCCGTCCACGACTAGCCCACGTAGTTAACCGAGGGGTTAGAGGGGGGGGGGCAAAGCCCCCTCTTCATTGCGTCGATTGCTTAGCGGGGGGGTCACAGGGGGCTTGAGGGGTGCAGGTAACCCCGCTTTATGGGGTCTGGGGTAGTGCCCCGGAAAATTTTGTTTTTGGACCCTATATTAGGTTGGGCGGACCTACCTATGGTTTTGTGCATGATTTTCGCACATGGTTTTGGATGCGATGGTTTTCGGTCCATGGTTTTGGACGCGATGGTTTTCGGTCCATGGTATTGGATGCTTCGGTATGTATAAATATGTATTGTAACATTGACAGGAACATAATGATAAATCAAGATGGTAGTCCTGGTTTTGGGATATAGGGGGAAATCTCTGTGTATATGTGTTTGATGTGTTATGCTCTCGCATTGTTTATTTTCTGTGTTTTAGAATTCGTATGCAGGTAATTTCTATATGGGGTTAAAACCTACATTTGGTATCATAGCTGTTTTGGCTTCAAGTGGACGCCTTTGTTGCTGAATGGTTTCACTCGGGCCTGTGGTAGACCCTGTTCAGTGGGAGATCTGCGGGATTGATTCTGGTGGTGAAAGAAGATGGCGAGCAGTGGAAATATAGAGATCGAGAAATTTAATGGTCAAATTTTTATGTTATGGAAACTCAAGATGGAGTATCTGTTGGTGGATAAAGATCAGTGGATCGTGGTAGATCCAAGTACTAAACCAACGGGAGTGTTTGGTGAATAATGGAAGAAGTTGGATCGGAAGGCAAAGAAAACAATACGATTGTGTGTCTCAGATTTAGTATTGCTAAATGTATCAGGGGAAGCTACTGTGAAGGCTTTGTGGGAGAATTTAGGGACTTTGTACCAATCTAAGTCTCTGGTGAATAAATTGTTCGTATGGAAAAAGCTGTATAACCTAAGGATGAAAGATGGAGACTCGATGACAAAGCATCTGAACGCATTTAATACTGTGGTAGGTAAGTTATTATCTATTGATATTAAACTTTCAGATGAAGATAAGTGCATCAGTTTATTGTGTTCTCTACCAGATTCGTGGGATAGTCTGGTTATTGCAATAGGTAGCAATACAACTGCCTTGCAATTTGATGAAATAGTCTCATCCTTACTGACGGAGGAGATGAGATGGAAAAATATGAAGAGATAGAATGGTGATGCCTTGTATGTACAAGGACGGTCCCAAAATAGAAAAAAATAAGTCATGGAGTGGGAGATCTAAATCTAGAGGGAGATCTAAATCTCTAGGAAAACCTGTAAAGGTGGTTTGCTAGAAATGCGAAAAGGAAGGGCACTACAAAAGGGATTGTAAATCTAAAACTCCTGACAAAGGAAAGGGATCTGATGATGCTCCTTCTACAGAGGTGAAAACCACCTCAGATGAAGGTGGGGATGTGTACTTGGCTTCTTCAAGTACACACGTAGATCATGAGGCATGGTTGATTCACTCAGGTGCATCCTTTCACTTCACTCCCCATAGAGAGTTGTTCTGCGAGTATGAGAAATACGATGGTGGTGATGTCTTCTTAGGGGATTATAGGAAGGCTAGAATTGTTGGTTGTGGAAAAGTAAAGTTGAAGTTGCAAGGTGGAAGGATTAGAACACTTTTGGGTGTTCTGCATATTCCTGCATTCGCCAGAAATCTAATTTCTGTAAGCAAGTTGGATGATGTAGGTGTAAAAATAGTGTTCGAGAAAGATACCTGTAAGATGGTTCGGGGAGCACTAGCATTGATGTGGGGGGTTCGGATTGGAACTCTATACAAGTTGCAAGGAGGCAATGTTATTGATGGGTGCAACAGTTCTGTGGTTCCTAAAAGTGGAGCAGAAAATCTAGTGGTCTTTGGAGAAAAGACCATGATATGGCATCAAAGGCTTGGACATATTGGAGAGAAGGGCCTTCGAATACTTCATGGTAAAGGTATGGTAGAAGATATGAGTAATAGCTCTCTGGATTTTGATTTCTGTGAAATTGTGTATATGGCAAGCAAAATCGGGTGAGTTTCCCCTCTGGTGGTAAGAGGACGAAACAAATATTAGAGCTTGTGCACAGTGATGTGTTTGGACCTGTGAAAGTTCCATCACTGGGTAAGTCTGTGTACTATGTATCATTTATAATGACTTCTCAAGGAATACATGGATATATTTCCTTAAGAAGAAATCTGAAGTCTTTGACAGGTTAAAATAATTTAAGGCTGTGGTGGAAAACCAGACAGAGAAGAAGATAAAGGTGTTGAGGACAGATAACCGTGGAGAGTTTTGCAGTAAGGAATTTGAAGAATTCTATAAGAAGTGTGGTATAGCATAGCATAAGACTACTCCATACACACCTGGGAAAAATGGAGTTGCAGAAAGAATGAACAAGACGTTGATGGAAAGGGCAAGAAGTATGCTTAGTGGTGGCGGGTTATGACAGGAATTCTAGGCAGAGGCAATGGAGACAGCATGTTACTTGGTCAATAGATCACCTTCATCAGTATTGGAGGATAAGACTCCACAAGAGGTATGGATTGGTAAGAAACCCTCTCTTTCACATCTGAGGGTATTTCGATGTGATGCATATGTACATGTTCCAAAGGAGAAAAGAACCAAGTTGGACAGTAAATTTGAAAAGTGCATCTTTATTGGGTATAAAGATGGTTTAAAGGGTTATAAGCTTTGGAACCTAGTATGAAGGAAGGTTGTGTATAGCCGAGATGTAGTTTTCAGATAGGTGAAAGATGTTATTAAACATGAAGTCCAACCAAAGGAACCTGAGAAGATAGAGTTTGAGCTTAAGGAGGAAGAATAAGACTCTACAGAAGAGGAGGAATCAGAAGATGAAGAGCCACAAACTCTAGGTGTGAGAAGATCAGTTCGAGAAAGAAGGAACCTGGAAAGGTATAGTCCATCTGCTTTCTGTTCAAATTTTTCTTTATCTGTTACTGATGATGATCCCAAAACTGTGAAGGAAGCAGTAGATTCAAAGCATGCAAAACTTTGGAAAGAGGCCATGGTTGATGAAATGGCATCTTTGTACAAAGATGAGGCTTCAGATCTGGTGGAGTTTCCAGTTGGAAGGAAACCCAAATGGGTGTTCAAGAAGAAGACAAATTCAGAAGGAAAGGTGGAGAAATACAAAGCTCGGTTTGTAGCAAAAGGTTATTCCTAGGTGCCAGGAATTGATTTCACTAGGAGCAAAGCAGATCACTGTGTGTATTTTAAATTAATTGGTGACCATGTTATTTATCTGGTTTTGTATGTGGATGATATGTTGCTGGTTGGAAACAACAAAGAAATTATCAAGGATTTGAAGACCCAATTGTCCTCCAAATACAAAATGAAAGATCTTGGTGTTGCAAACTATATTTTGGGCATGGAAATTAAAAGAGATCGGGAAAAGAAGATGTTGGGTCCCTATAATACTAGTGATTACCCCATTACTATTGTATTTGTACCCCTTATTAATATTTTTGTGCCCCTATTGTCTCCATATTGTTATTACTGGGCCCCATAGAATCCCTCTATTGTTATTTTTGTGGCTTTATATTATTATTGTTAGTTCGCTGGGTATATTGTGACTCCTTAGACTCCTATATTAAGAAAATGAGGTTTCATATTTGAATCATCAAGAATTGTTCATTTTTAATGTAAGGGAGGTTTCCCCTCGAAAGGCTGAATTCTAAGGGTTGATCTATTTTTTCTATCTTTCTTGAGCGGTTTCATAACATTTGTTATCAGAGCTTTGGATTCTAGGGTTTCGCTGCTCCAAACAGGTCATCGTGGCATTTTCGCTATAACGTTTTTTCTGCGATGTTTCAAAAGCTAAAACAAAAGCCCATTTGAGAAGACATCGCACTGAATCTCAGGTCCAAATTTCAGAGCTTTTCGTGCTATGTTTTCGGAGATATGAACTGAGGAAGTTGATCCTTTTGCAGAATCCTGAATTACATTCAAAACATGTGACCTGGGGAAAATCGTCATAACTTTCTCTCTGAGCATCAGATTGAAATTTCGTAAGAAGGTATAGAAAGAGGACTGACTGTAGTTTCTTGTATATATTTTTCAGAGCCAAAAGTCAAAATAGGGACACGTGGCACGTCGTACAAGTTCGCTCTACTGAATTAGTCTATAATCAAGTCACTGTGGGAGATTTGGCATAACTGTTTATTGGAGAATTCAATTGGGGTCAGACTGGTGGCATTGGAAAGAGGAAATAGAGGGCTACTGTAGGTCGCAATTTCAGAATTGGATGATCCGAAATTACAGAGATACATCAGAGGCAATATCGAGCTCCTACAAAGTGAAAAAAGGTGTGTATATTTTTTTAAATGTTTTCTTAAGCTTGGTTTGAAAAATTATTTTGAAGGAATTCAAAGGGCATAGTGTAGCATTATTATTAGTAATTGATGCCCTGAAGAAAGAAAATGGAAACACCTAGTAGGCGACCTGAAATCTCTAGCATGACTCATGAAGAAGAGGAAGAAATGCAACATGATATATCAAAATTACGAGACCAAGTGAAACAAGTGTCACTTGCACAAAAAGGTGTAGAAGCTAAGCTGAATGATGTGGAAGCTAAGATGGATGATTTGAAGATAGATTTGAAGACAGACATGGAAGAATTGAAGATAAATATGAATAAGTTGCTACAAGAAAGG